>CANUEP010043900.1:0-37969 GCA_947857235.1 Jatropha podagrica | reverse complement strand
ACTGTACATAACAGGGGTGGTATCTGAACTGGTTAGCGCGCTTTTGGGTGGCACCCCAGGTTTGGGACACTCAAGGGACAAAGCCGTGAGGGGTACTCGTACGGAAGGCCCCAAAGCGGACAATACTAACCAGGGCAGGGCCATGACAAACTTTGCCTTACATACAAGTAATGTTGGTTACCAAAATGATGGGGGAGAGATATCCGGACATTATCTCCTAATATCAATTCCATACATTCTTATTATTATTTCGGTTGTTACATGGTCATGAGATCTCGCTAATGTGTGTATTATTATTATTATTATTATTATTATTATTATTATTAGTATGTAATTAATGAGGTTTTGCTTTTGCCATTAGTTTTATTATCATTATTATTCATTGAAAATATTAAAGAAATAAAATTACTACTAATAAACGCTCCCGTTACGATCATTTATAAAATATAACACTAAGTATCATTATTAGTTATAAGTAAATTTTCAGAGATGTAGCAATGACTACTACTAATAATTATTATCATAATTAAAAGCTGTCATTTTGAAATTATATATGTGGTTGAAGGAATATTAAATTAGAATTTTAAGTGACAAAATTATATTTTTATATATGTATCTGCTATATATATTTAGATTTTTACAATTAGTTTATATTCATTTTTCAATCAAAATTTTCGAATTAAAAAAGGATTCATAATGAGAATAAAATTTTCCAATTACGATTGATTTCTAGAAGTCGATCATGATCATTAAAATTAAAATGAAAATATAATTACCAACCAAGGATTTACTTTGTATATCCTTAGCCCATATATGAGATATGATGAGTACGCAGAGAAACATAGGGGGGTCTGGCCAGGAATTACAGTCCTTTTAGAATTTCAAAACTATGGGTTTACTCTTTCTCAACTCTCTCAAAATATTGCAATATATTTAAACGTATACCTTTCCCCATAATCTACGTCCTTACTGCATAGGAGGTGCATGTATTTAGTATATACACCTGCAACTTAGGGATGGCCAAATTCCAATTTTTTAATAGGAACTCCCATTTTGGAATTGGTTGGAACCGAAACTAAAACCATCTTCAATCGGAATCAGCCAGAATCAGAACCATAATTGAAAAGTTGCGGTTCGATTTCGGTTCTAAGCTTTTTAGACCTGTGAACTGATGGTTTAAAGAACCGATTGAAATCAAAGGTTTTGACAACCGGTTAGAACTAATAGTTGCAACCGGTTCCAACACATTTTTTATTTTTTTTTTTAAATTTTTATCAAAATCTCCAAATTAACCCTCTAAATAACTATAAATGATTATATAATGTCTGATTATGTTAAGGGTATTTATGTAAGCTAGATCTTTTTATTTTAAAATTATGCAAATTGTGAGAAAATTGGTTGAGAACGTCCACAACCGTTAGTTTCCAATTCGATTTTAGTTCTACATCATTTGGAACCGGAACCGTCGATTTTGAAACCCAAACCAACTGTTCCGGAGCCATAGCCACCGCCACTGCAAACAATGATAAATAACTTTTTTCTTTTTTTGGAAGAAATGAAACTAAAAATTTTATTAAGAGAAAACTAATAAGTCACTGATACAAATAATAAAAGAAAGTAAAATCTTAATTTGAAATATGTGATAAGTTAACAAAACATAATAAATATACTATATACAATCGCTTGCTCCATTTGGTGGCTGTTAATGGCCACTATTCAACTTCATGATCTTTTTACAAGTCAAATTTTATCGTCTTCAATTTGATTATGTCTATTAAAGAGGAGATTTGCACTTCTTTCTATATATTTGTCCAAATAATAAAACTAAAATCACCATTTGTAGTGACAACAATAATTCATAATTAGACCTGAAAACAAAATCTCAAATGTAAGTAATAATAAATCTCAATATTTTAGGCAATAATAATTCAAATTGAATTATTTGAAAAAAAAAAAAAAAAAAAAAGAAATGATGACCACCGATGAAAGCCTACGGCTAGCCGGTCATGAAAGAAAAAGAGAGATCTTAGGTATTGGGAGAAAAAGAACCAAAATATGCCACGGCCTATTAAGTATATGACGATGATAAAGAACTTGTTTTGACATCAAATTAATGGAATATAAAAAGATGTAATGGGCACAATAAGAAAGAGACTGTGGTAGCTAAAAGCACAAAGTGGAGCAGAGAGGAAGGAGATTGCTGTGTAGTCCATAGAACTGGACAATCTATACCTCTTTGACTGCAGAAAGCGAGATGGATAGGGAATAGCAAATCCAACAGAAGAGTTTGTAAAGGGTGTTGCAAAAGATGCTGTACCTGAGTAATGAAATATCGAAAACCTATCATTTTCTGTTAGAAAAAAAAAAAAAAAAAAAAAAAGATAGCTGTACTGGACCATGAAAGATCCCATCAATATTCCTCAAATATGGCAGAGAAACAAATTGCAACTGAGAATATGAAACAACGACTTCCATTTTTACCATAAATGAATTGAGGAATTGGTGGTACACTGACCAGGACATCACATGGGCATGGAAACCCTCTTCACACTAAAATTGCATTCGTCACGCCTGGCTCAAGTGGGATGGAATTTGCATCTACGGTAAAATTCACAGAGATAATTTGATTTAAAAATGGTATTATTTTTTAGTAAAAGTAAATATATATACATATATATATATATATATATATATATATATATATATATATATATATAGTCTAGTGACTCTTGATACATCTTACATGTTATTAAGATATGATGTTACTTTTATGTAATTTTTTTTATTTATTGACTTGGTTATATTTTTTTTTTTTTTGTGTGTGTGGTCTATCAATATCAAATTTCATTAAATTACAGAATTTTCAATTAAAGAATGGCTTGATTTTTGAAATTTAAATTGATAATTTTTTTTAATATAGTTTGTTTCTTATTATATATTGAGTTCTTAAAATAGTTCTACTTTTAATAATAATTTTTTTACTTTTTATTTCATATCTCTCATGCAATAAATGGATGATCTCTTCATGTTTGAAAATTTATAATTTTTTTAATATTTTTTTTATTATATTTTAAATCTATTTGATTTGAAAAAAATAGTATTTATAAAACTGAAAAAATGCTTAACACTGGATAAGTAATATTGGCATGATAGCCAAAGTAATTACCATTATATAAATGCATATTCTTAAAATCTTAATAAGTTTCCAAAAACAAAATCAAGTTATCACTTAATCTACAACCTTTTGCCCTCAACTCCAGGTCAATATTTTTATACAACTATAATGAAAAATAATAATAAATTATTTTCTAGTGTTAGTAAATTATTATAGATTAAAGAATTAGGTCTAGAGATTAGGTTGAATTTTATTTAAAGACCACTCTATTATAAAGAAAATAGAATTAAGTACATAAATAGTATCATTACAAGTAACTTGTATCATAAAATCCAATACAAATTAATCAATTATATTTATTTTCTTCTAAATAAAAATTTATATTTTAATATTATGTATATAGTTTAGATAGAATTAACTTTCGATTGACCTAGGTACTTAAAAAAAATTAAATGAGTATAAATATATAATGAGCATAGTCAATGTGAGAGACATGCAATAAAAAACTAGTCTATAAAACTGAAACAAAAAGAAAATTCAAGACCCTTTCTTTGATCAACATTATATTTTTCTTTTTTTAGAAATTTTTGAAACTTATTTTATTTTTCTTTATTATGATTGGACAATTTAAATATTTTAATTAATATTTAATGTAAATTATCTATATTGAATTATTTAAACGATTAAGTTTATCTTTATATAATTATCTGTATATTCAACGTTATGCATTTAGATCTGAATTGTTGCTTCACTGTTAATTTGTTTACAATTAGTGTTTCTTATATGATGTTTGATGCTTAATATAAGCTAAAATAGAAATCAAGTATCACGTTTCATCCTGCTTTATCTTTGTTTTATTAACATATAATCATTTCATCTTGTTTTTTTCTCTATTTTATTAATATATAGTGGATAATATATTGTTCTACTGCTTTTTGTTTGTTGATTTTCTCTAGAATTCTCCGTCAAAGCGACTTGGATGTTAGAGTCATTGTCCCGGTCATTAATAGATGTCTCTACGCCTATAGAAGGTGTGATTAGTTGCGTTATTATAATCTTAAATGTTTTGATGTACTATGTGATATATATAAATAAGAATGAGCATTTTGTCTCTACATGCAATGTTGTGTTATGTGTTACTACATGTTCCTTGATGATGCTTGAATGTTGTTTCTAATGCCTATTTTCTGCTTGCACATAACTTTTAGCTGACTTATTTAAGAGTGTTCCAAGCAATTGCCACATGGTCTAGTTTTGATGCGTAGTATAGGACCGTGACATTCGTCTCTATTTATTCTTCAGTTATGGTGGTTTATCATTAATTACTTATTTGGTGATTGTATGTTTAAATGTTTTGATATTCTAAAATAAGTAGCCCTGAAGAAGTTGAACTCCATCTACTACCTACCTGTTTGTTTGATATTCTTCGCCTTTATATTTTTTTTTTTTTTATAGACGTTTTAATTTTTTTTTTAGATTTCAAATTATTTTTTTTTTTGCCCATATATACTTATTGTCCATTTTATGTTATTGTCATCAAATACGAAGAGAACAACCATATATGTCTTTAATTATTATTAATCAGAAAACCTTTAAGGAATTCATATATATATAACAATTCTTTTGCTTGATCTTCTCTTTTTTTTTTTTCAATAACAGTGACACTTTTAAAATCTAATTATATTAATTATATATTATTAAATATTGAAATTTATATTGTACATCATTAAATATGAATTTTTATAAAAAAATTTATTTTTTTATTTTTAAAATTAATATATTTTTTAATAATTAATACGTGAAAAACAAAGAAAATTAAGAGAAGACAATTTAGTGTAAAGGATAGATGATAAAACAACTATAATAATAATTAATAAAAATGTTTATATTTCTTATTCAGTGAAAATGTTTGTATGTTTATGTTTAATTTTACTTTGTATTTAATTTTAACAATACAAACTCATAGAAAATAAAATGAAATTACTTTTGAATTAAAATACATAAAATAATTTATTCTAATCACTTTTATTCTTAATTTTAATATAAATTGAAAATAAAAAACGTTATAAAAATAACATTAATATCATTCATAAATAAGTATTAATTAAATAATATATAAATATTTAAGTGTGAAATGCGGATTAATGACTAGTTTAAAACAGTTCCAGCCAAATGATACTAAAACAGTTAATAACTATCAAAGAAAACTAATTTTGCCGAATAAATAACTTAAAACACTAAATGTTATTTTTTACAGATATAACGTTTGAATTAACTTTAGAAATTAAAGTAGCTTTTTATAAAAAATTAATCTTGTAACATTTAACTTTTAGCAATGAAAAGCCACTACAATAGCTACTAACTATTCAAACAACTAAAATACTACTTAAACATTTAACAGCTGATGAAACTGCTAATTTTACCTAATGGGTCCGTACTCAATAATATTATTATGGTTAGGCATAAATCTAACCAAAATAATATTTAAAAAAAATGTCTAATGCATAAATTTAATTATATATTTTTTATGATTATCTTTGAACCCCCTAAATTTCAACGGATACATATGTAGTTTTACACTTTTATATTTCATTAATAACTAGCCCCACATCAAGATGAAATGTGAAAGTTTAGGTCATATATTGAATTTTTATAAATTTATTTCATTTGGACAAGAGATATAGTTATTATTGAAATATGAAAGTATAAGATTATGATTGAAACTCCACAAAATTCAGGAGGTCACGAGAAGAATTAGCTAAAATTAAATTTATGTCATTTCAAAAAATTATTTATTTAAAACATTTGTTTGTTCAATTTCAAAAACTTATTTAATAATAAAATTATTTAGTTTGTCCATATTTTTTTCATTTCATATATTATTATGGGTCAATTGAGTACACGTGTTCAATCTTTAGTATCATACTGCCATTACTTTCTCTTAATTTATGTTGAAGTATGCAGCAGCCACATCTGTAAGTTCAAGACTCCGTTTTAACCTATCTAACGTGAAATTCTATAACTTGGTCATAATACTTGGCCTGTCAAACGTTATTAGTCCGTAAATGAGTCAAGTTCTGTTAAATTTGAGCTTCGCTCGATAAAATTATATTTGAGATAGATTGGAGCTTGAAAATATAAGCTTGAATTCCACTCAATTACAATTTATAGTTAAAGAAAAAAATTATCCTTTACAAATTTAAACTTGAATTTGGCTTGTTTATTGAAGGGATTTGATAAGTAGGCTTGAGTTTAGCTCATTAAGCATATTAAACGGTCTGAGACAAAAATTTTCATGCTAAATTTTGAGCAGGTCATGAGCTGACTTAATATTATCTCTTTACAGATTTTGACTATACTAAGTACTTGGAATTTAGAATTACTCCAAACCCTATTGGAGGATTCTAATTAACCAAATATCCCACACAAAATATATCTGTGTCAGGATGAAGAGAGGATGTGACAAACTTTTAACTTTCAATTTTCAACCGCTGGAATTGAAGTCAAGAACGAAACCATAAGCAGGAATGGATAGAGGCAAAAAAGAAAAAAAGAAAAGCGCCCCAAAAATACCAAAAAGAAAAAACATGGGAAGTCCTCTGATTTTGGATTTCCTTTCTGTTCCATATACCATCAAAACATTAAAAAGCACTGACTGCAACTTGGCTTTGCAACCCATGAGGTCTAATTAACCACCATTACTTGTCCCTTTCCATTATCACCTCTCCTTTTCCACATACATGAAGAAATGGATGGTTAATGGACCCCCAACAATAATCCACCCAACCCAAAGAAACCCCTTTTTCTTATATACCAAATAATCCATCCGTATTCTTGACCCATATACAAAGAATATATTGTAACAGTATTTATTATTAGCTGGGTTTTTTGTTGAAAGGTCTATTTTCATGTCCATATATGCCTACTTGATAGAACCAACCCATTTCCATTTTCTGCAACTCCTACTCTTGTTAAGAGATATAATCGAAGCACAAAAGAGAGAGTTAAATTCGATAAAATACTTACTTTCTTTCTATTCCTTCTTTGTTTCCTTACCAGGTTAGTGAACTGAACAGACAAACACCAAAATCAAACGTAACCCAATTAGTCTTTTCTTCTATATGTTTTGCTTGTTTTGGTTTTCTTTGTCTGAAATTCATGCTTAATTAGAGCAATATCCATCTTTTTCTTAATAATCTATGGTTTTTTTTTTGCAAATTATTTATAGGTTGCAATCACGGAGTTCCCTAATCAAGAACCGGATGGCCCTTCCCATAGGAAATCGGGAAGGGGCAAAATTGAAATCAAACGAATTGAAAATACTACAAACAGGCAAGTCACCTTTTGCAAGCGCAGAAATGGATTGCTCAAGAAAGCTTATGAACTTTCTGTGCTCTGTGATGCTGAAGTTGCTCTTGTAGTCTTTTCTAGCCGTGGCCGCCTCTATGAATATGCTAATAACAGGTTTGCAGCTTGTTTTCTTTTCATGATCTTGTATGTATGCCTCTGATTTTTTAATCATCTTTGGTCATGCGATTCATTACATAAAGATAATTATCCTTCTAATCATTTTTTTAAAGGGTTCAATTCAATTCTTGCTTAAAGAATTGTTCTTTATTTGTTCGTTTATGAGCTAGCTTGTCTGGTTTTTGTTGTTTTCTTTTCTTCTTTTGTGTTTCTTTTCTTCTTTAACCCTTTTGGTTTATAATATTCAGATCTATAGCAATAAGTTAAAAATATTAAAAAAATAATACAAAATATACTAACTAGGGTTATTGGTATGTGAAAGAAGAGCTTTGCTTGTATCTTCTCTCTATATACATCAGTTGGCGCTTCTTTAGGAAAAATTAAACATAGTAACAGAGTACCCGTCAAATTGCAGATTAGGGTTTTCTCATACCTAAATGGGTATTTCTTAAACCATCACACAAACTCATATCTTCAATCAATCTCAACAAAGCTAAAAAAAAACTCATACCTTCAATCAATCTCAATAAAGCTAAAAAAAGCAGTGCTCAAAGTGTAATAGGTGTCATCATTTTGTCCCTACTATTTTACCCTTTTACCCTCCAATGAAATTAGGGATTAGGGTTTCAAAGAACAATTCAGAAACTGGAATGAATTTACCATTTTTTTTTATTAATTTGACAACCTTAAACTGAATATGAGGTCATGAAAGCAATTGGGTATCTGGATATCTCATTACTAATGGCCATTCTAGCCTTGTCTAGAAGATCTAGTGTTTTTAGGGTTATTTTCTTTTCCCTTTTTTCGTTTCTCTTTCTTTTTCTTTGGGTTTTAGGGTTAATTTCTTGTTGTATGTCGTAGTTACAAACTTGCGAATCTTTGGTCACGTCAGACATGATTTTTCAGTTTCCTCACAACTAACAAAGAAGGTGGTGTCATGATTCTTTTACTAGACCTCTCTTTTAATAATTTCTTCGCATTCAATTTTTCCATTCTTTAATTTTTTTTTTATTTAAAAGAAAAATAAAGAAAAATTCCCTTAATTGTCCTAATACTTTGAAAGTATGTCTACCTCTTATTTGTTTGTTTTATTACTTTGAAGCTAAAATCAAGAATTATCAAAGAACGAACCACTTTATACAGATCTCTCCTCTCCATGTTTGGGTCATTCTTTTAAGAGAGAGTTCTTTCATACATGTGGAAACAAATTCGTTGAAACTAAGTTATTTTAATTATTATTGGGAAAAGCTTTTGCATAAGAATACATAAAATGGTATATGAAATTGTGTAAAATTAAATTCATAATGGTTATACTTCCTCTTTCAAGCTTCAATACAACTCTCTCTAACCCTACAGAGAGAAACAGATTTCATGATCAAGGAAATAATATTATAATGTCTAAAATAGAAATGGGTTTATATGCTTCACCATTTTTACGTCAAAGGGCAGTAATATTCGTGTTGAGAGATTTATGAATTTGTTCATCAAGATTTTTAGCATAGAAATCTTTTGTGTCTGAAGAGTGAGAGAGAAAGAGATGATGGGAGAGGAGAGGGAATGGGAAACAAATGGTACGAACCAATGAGAGAAAAATCACTTTTTTGGCGTATGGGGATGAGAGCTGCCCAATGCTTCTCTTGCTGCCATATCTGATACTCACCAGTACTGTACTGTCCGTGTCTCAGAGTTCACAGGCACTCCGGGACAAAAAATATTTCATTTTTAATCTTTAATAATTTTTGTTTCTCATTTTATTAATTAGAGTTTATTTTTTAATGCATACTTAGGTTAAAATTTATATATACATGTCAAACTCAGTTTTTAAATAAATTTGTCAAGACCTAACGGTAATTTAGGGAAAAGTCTGCTGGCCTGGCTGCACCTCTCAGGGATGTGAGTTTTTCCTAATTGCACTTCTATCTTTTCTAAATAATAAATCTAATTTTCCTTTTGATGACAAGAAAAACTTAATTTAAAAATATTTTTATTCCTTAAAAGGACTATTATATTATATTTTTTATTTTTTAAATTTAATCTTAATTGAAAACCATTTTAATACTCCTTTTACAAGTCTGTCATTTAAATATTATTATTTGACATTAATTTAATTTTAGTTTTGGGTTAATTAATATATTTCTAGTGTAAATATTATTATATTAAAGTAGAAATATACTTAATTAATTATATTACTAATTATTATTGTTATTTTATAGTACATTGATTTTATTACTAAGAAAAGAGCTCTATATTTGTGGCTTTAATCGAGGTGGTCATATTGTGCATATCAGTTTTTACACTCTGAGATTGGCATTTGAGTCCATCATAGACTTCCTTCTTCTGCCAGCTTGGCAGAGACAGCCAATCGTTGGCTCGAGAAAATTAAGGTAACAAAGTCACCTAAAGTCCCCATTCTAGGATTCACCTCCTAGAGAGAGAGAGAGAGAGAGAGAGAGAGAGAGGCGTTCATTTTTTTACATTTATAAAAGAATTATTTCAATATTTACATTTATAAATATAAAAAGATTTATGAGGTGAATGCTCGAACACTTTCCTTCAAGAGTGTCTGTGCATATATAAATTCAATTCAATTAATTTTATTTTTATTTTATTTTTTAAATTTGAAAAATATATATTTAATTTATTATTTTGTCAAATTTTATTCTAATTATATTTTGTTTCATTAAAAAATTAATTCAATTAAAGTACCATGTCAATATACGTTGATTTCAATCTTGTCAATAATGTTAGTACTGTTATTCTATTTAACTATTTTTGTTATGAAATATTCGTTCAAAGTGTGTATATATGTAAGTACAGACATGACAAAACCTAATCCTGAAAAGCTATGCAAAGTTGCCTGATTGCTTAGTGTTTTTTCAGTATTTATCATTTGCAGCATACTTTTAATGCAAAGTAGAAAGAAAATGATTCAACATCTTGTCTTCTAAACTAAAAGAATACTCCAATCCAGCAACTCTATGAACTGTGGTATACCGTAACTCCTACTAACTAATAGGAATGCTTTTTGGTATTCACTCAACTAAAATTCTTTCTTTCAACATCTCTGATTTTCAGAATATTTGCATCATCAACATGTGTTTGGATTAGAAGGTAAAGCAATGTTAAAATTTGCTGTTACGTTGAAAATTCTGAAATTGGGTGTTTGGGAAGTTTGATTTGTGAGTGAATGAGTATGTAGTGAAATATTCATCAAGTAAAAAAATGTAAATAAAAATTAAATTCTATTAACCAATTATTTTCTTTCTTTTTACTTTTATGTAAATCACAAATGATTGATGGGTTCGTGGGTTGAACTCTCAAATGAAAATAGAGTTTTGCTAAATGACATAAGCTGTGTCTGATACAATCTATACACATTTATAATTATATTCTCAGTGTGACATTAATAATATCTAAACTACTAAAAGGTTTTTTTAAAAACATTACAGTCTGTTTATAAATGTGCAGTCCGACACAAATTGCGCCAAGAATATTTTTTCATGAAAACAATGGTATATTGTCTCACTCATTGGAACGACATTGTTATTTGTTGGATTAGGAGACAAACCAATTTAGGAATTCATTCTCCAATTCGAGCTTTCTATTGCAATGCTAGTCTCAAAGTTTGGGATTCCTTCCTGATTGTATTTCTTCTTTTTATTCTTAATGAAGTGGTATTTTACTTTTAAAAGAAAAAAAACAAATTCATATGTTCCTTGGAAAGTCCCTTCTATGCTGAGACGACAACTATTGCTGTTTCACATTATAATATATATTATGAAGTTGATGAGTGAAACAAATGTATGATTCTTACATAACAGATTCACCTTTTAGGTAAAGCTCAGGCATGCTATATACTAAAAGCCTATAAATGCCTGACTACACTGAATGAATTGAATTATTGCAAGATGATACTAATTTTGGCATGTACATTTCTTATTTTATAAAATAATTTATTTTCAAAAATTTTATGTAATTGAATTGAACTGATTCATGAGATATTTTCTGAAATGGAAGTGCATAATTTTGCAGTGTAAGAGCAACAATTGATAGGTATAAGAAAGCCTGTTCAGATTCCACAAATCCAGCATCTGCTTCTGAAGCTAACACTCAGGTATACTTATATATAGATAGATAGATAGATAGATAGATTAGCAAATAATTTGTTTTTAAATTTGTTTTCTTTAGTTTTAAGAATTGCCAATATAAATTCAAAATATATATGCAGTTCTATCAACAAGAAGCCTCCAAACTACGCAGGCAAATCAGGGAAATTCAAAATTTCAACAGGTAGGAATTATGAAATAGATATCTTTCAGTTTGAAGTTGAATGTGATAATTAAGTGTGTTTGCAGGCATATTTTGGGTGAGTCACTCAGTTCTATGACCTTTAAGGATCTCAAAAACCTGGAAGGCAGGTTGGAGAAAGGCATAAGTAGAATTAGGTCCAAAAAGGTGTTATTTTTATTGTGCAATTTTTCTATTTTAGGACTTTTGTTTTTCTTTTGTACTAACCTCACTTTATTCTACCAGAATGAAATGTTATTCGCTGAGATCGAATACATGCAGAAAAGGGTAAATGTTCTTTTCCTTTCTATTTATTTATTTATTTTTTATTTTAAATAGACATATATAAAGTTGATCTCACACCAAATACAAAATAATTCTTCTCGTTTTTTCTCATGTACAAATATAAAATCCAAATCCCACTGTAATTTTGAGTCTGTAACTCTTCTCTCTCTCTCTCTCTCTCTCTCTCTCTTTTTGGGTTGTCTTTTTTAAAATTTTTATATAAATTTCTTAAATTTATAATTATAATCCTTGAAATTTTGGGAACAATATTGGCACTCTCTCCAAAAGGTTTTTGGCACTTCAATTATTGTTTTTATCTTCATAGTTGATCATAATGCCTCCTTCATTATCCAAATTCTGAGGGGAAAATAAAATCTGAAAGGATTTCTAGCCATATACACATTTTTTTTCTAAAAGAAAAAAAAAATTCTGGTACTTTTATTGTTATTTTTTTCATATAATTTGTTATAATACTCTTTATATATTTTATTTTGTGGATTTTAATTATTTTGTTAATAACACACGAAATTTAAGTAAAGACCTATCAGCAAAAATATATATATACCTACGTTTGAAAAGAAGAATACACTCTTCCACTGCTGTTAGCTTTTTTTTTTTTTTTTTTTTTTCCTTTTTATTATTCATTAGCAGGTTGAATTGGATGGTAATGTATCTTTTCCATAAAAAATATAGGTCGAATATATGAATTTACTCCCTCAACTTTGTTATTTTAACTTTGTAGCATATTCAGTTTTTTACTTTTACCTATTAAATACTTAAACTTATAAAATTATTTTTATTAAACAATCTAATTTTTAAATTTTTTTTATTGAACACTCTAAGTTGCAGAATTAAACCAATTAAACACTTATTAAAATGTTAAAATTTATGAAAATTATTATTTTAAAATTTATGTTAACTACATATCAAATCGATATTTTATAGATAAAAGCCAAAAACTCTCAAAAATATTAATGTCAGAGTAAAACTATGTAATATTATCAAAATTTATAAATTCAAGTGTATAAAAGATCATCCGTAAAATTGAAGTTATCAGAAAATTAAAAATTATAAAGTTTGACGATGAATTAATATATTCAGGCTAAAAATATACCAAAAAAAAAAAAGTACCATATAGTTTCACAATTTTTCATTTAAAATTTAAGCAATTTGTTTAAATGGTGCAGGAGATCGAGCTGCAAAATGACAATATGTATTTGCGAGCAAAGGTTTCTCTCTCTCTCTCCTAAATATAATAATATGATTGATTGCACGTGTAAAAAATGAAGTTAAAGAGATGCAAATACAAAATTTGAATTTAAAATAAAGGGAATGATTATTTATGGAATCGATGGGTTGGTGCAGATAGCTGAAAATGAGAGAGCACAAGAGCAGCAGCAACAACAAACAAACCTAATGCAAGGGTCTGTGTATGAATCTGTACCTTCACAGCAATATGATCGGAACTTCATTCCTGTAAACCTCCTTGAACCCAATCACCATTACTCTCGCCCAGATCACACTGCTCTTCAACTTGTGTAAGATTCTATAATTCTTTCAAACAAGCACATCTTTTTACCAGGAATACCTATATCTTATGAGAGTAAAGGAATTTAATTAAATGAGTTTTTTAATTTATTTTTGTTACTATTCTTTTTTTTTTATTAAGGTTATACACGTGTTTGGTACAATTAAAAATACATTTGGTTATATTATATTAGTTTTTCAAAGGTATGGATTTTAAATATTAGTGTTTTTATTTATTTTAAGAGATGATTTATTACAAAAATAAATGACATTGAGTTAAACAATATTATTTTAGTACTTTTATTTTATGATTTAATTGCTATTTAAATAAAATTAGATGGTATTTTTTTAGAAACTCAATTTTTTAATTTTAAAATAAAATAATAATTAGAAGCAACTATCATATTTTTTATAAAAAAATAATATAAGATTATCATATATTCGACACTAATTACAAAAACAAAATAAGAAACATTATTCAAAAATATGCAAGAGGAATATTTATTTACATTACATTATGCTACGAAATGTAATTTTATCAAGTTCATTAGCTGAAATACTTTTTTCTAATCTCTTTATTTTTCTAGTTAAGTGCTAGAAATATTAAAAATCTATTTTTGCATTGTTATAACATTAGTTATCTTGTTTGTTACATTT
Organism: Jatropha podagrica; assembly: GCA_947857235.1. Lineage (NCBI taxonomy): Eukaryota > Viridiplantae > Streptophyta > Magnoliopsida > Malpighiales > Euphorbiaceae > Jatropha > Jatropha podagrica. Next base: position 23,631 of record CANUEP010043900.1, on the reverse strand, counting down.
TGTTTCTATTCGATAATTAAGTTGAAATAGGATTTATATGATATTAAAACACTAAATTTTGATTTGATTTGATTTGTTTTTCTTGCATCTGAATTTTGCTGCTTCTGCAGGTAAAATGCAATGAGGTGATCGCTAATCTGCTTTTGCATTTCATCTTATCTATGGTAGATCTAAAGTTTAGTCTATCAATTCGAGAAAACAATATGAAAATAACTTCTAGTCTGATAGACTAATTCGAATTTAATGTTCAAAACATGTTTATTTCTATGCTAATATCATATATGTGTCTTCTGATAAAGTTGAGTATATTACATTAACTTGACGCTTCTAATAAGGTTAGTGTATGTTTTTGCCCATTATTACATTAACTTGACAATTATACAATTGTAGTTAAATAGAAGAATTATTGCAAGATGTTTTTTATAAATTTAGCAATCTTTATCTAATTGTCACCTAATTTTTATCTACTGTAACATTTATATCAATATTTAATTCTATTATTGGTATAGAATGTTGTATAGCATCATTTAATTTTACTTATCATAAAATGCTATAGTAATTATGTCGCGACACTTCACTTTGGCTAGACCGGCGTTAGGGCTTCAATAGGTGTAAAGCCATCGAAGCTCATAATAAGCCTTATTCGGCTCATACTCTTCTCACAATCATGGCATCCGGCTTAATAATCTTATTCTCATATTCAATCCCAATATGATAATCTACAGACAAGTTGAAAGTGCAAACTATTTAATTACCACATAAATCCGAACTATCCAATTACACTCAACTTGGAATACGATTGCGGAATTCTATAAATTATAATCTCTACATTAGTAAGCTTTATATATTTAATATTATCTTTCTTTATCTGTGTTTCAACTCAGTTAGATCAATAAGTTTCTTCTTTTCTTCTAATACCTAGAAAAATAAGGAGGCAGAGATGAGCGCCAAACTCAATGAGTTTAGATAACCCTCTCACCCACATAATCATACATATGATAATTATGTTATACAGTCAATAGCCCTCTGACTAATAGTGAATGAACAAGCAAGCGTGAATATACACTTATCAAATAAAGCACGACAAATTCAAATAATCAAATAATGGATATTAGCATGTGAAATCACTCATTATAAACAAGGATCATACTCACCTCCAAAGCATGTTTTAAAATAATTATCGAAAAAATAATATATAATCCTTGTGTCAAGTACACCCAGGAAGCATATCCCCGTTCGGGCTTGACAGACCTCATTTGACTATTTCTCTTTTCTTTTCCTTTTTGTTACTTTTCTTTCTTTTTCTTTTTCCTTTTTCTTTTATCATTGATGCGCATCAAATTAAGGAGTGCACAATGGGGCGCCAGTTCACCCACGTATGACCCACTGTTGGCATTTTCACCATGCCCGTGCTCTAACCCTAGAGTGACTCAGATCATTCTAACTCCATGGCATATCACAAACAAGTCACATTCAATCACAAAATTTCGCTTCATATACACAATTGTAAAGTATCTAGCATCTTATACATTTCAATGTATAAAATATGCGCTCAATGCAGTTCATAGCATACACACTTATTTGGCATTTCTACATGTATGCGTGCTTTATAAAAAATGTATCTTGCAACTCATACTTTACTTGATTTTTATAAGCTTTATTTATAAGATATAATTTTTCTTAAATATGAAGAAACTAAATGGAGTTAAATATATATTTTGAGATCTCCATGACATGATATATATGAGTTATATTATAATTAACATGTCAAAATCAGTTTTGATCGGCAATGAAAATATAGGTTGATTGTGAAATCAATGTTATGTTAGATTATAATCAAGCTGTATTTACATGTGGAGGTACAATTATTTCACAGCATTCAAGGGATGAAGCATTGCTACTAATTCATTTAGCCATGCAAATATTTTAACAACTCATAAAGAATGACAAGAATGTGTTTGTCCATATTACTTTCAGTCTACTTTTCTAGAGAAAAAAATCCTACAATATTACATGGAGATAATATTTCATACATTCATCTCCTTTGAAAGAATGATATATTTAAAAAAAATAAGAAAATCATACTTTATAAAAAATTTTCTTTGCTCATGATCTATAAAAGAATGATAATTTTGAACTTCAACCACTCAAGTTACGATATTATTGATTTACTCATCAACATACTTTCTATTTCTACTACAAGTTCTCTCGTACAAGTTTTGAAGAATTGATGTACAAAATTAGATTATACAAACTCAAAAATCTCATGATTTATCTTTATGAAGGGAGTAAATACGCATTATACTCATTTTTTCTTTAACCAATATTTTTTTAATATTGGATTTTTCTGGTAAAAATTTTTAATGAGGCAGTATTTCAACATGTATTTAAGAAAATAATAATGTACTCTTTTTTTTCACTAAGATTTTTTTTTACATGATTTTTTCCTAGTAAGGTTTTTACGAGGCATATTATTTGAAGAATGGATATCCAAATGAGAGTATTATGAAATAAGTGGATGTCCTACATGAGCCAGAAGCATCTATTCTTCATTATTGCAGACTCTGTTTTTCTAATTTGTATAGGACTATTATGGTTTCACTTATGTAACTATATATATGTTACTTTTCATGAATAATAAATACACTCTTATTTTCATGAAATATAAATACACCCTTGTATTCTTTCATACTTTGCTTTCTATATCTTCTTTTTAGTTTTACTTTGTTTTATAATAATATTAAATGAAGAGATTAAACATTCTCAAAATTCAAAAAATAAAAAAAATTTCAAAATTTTGTTTTAAAAAAAAAGGAAGAAAAATACAACAGTGAATAAAGAGAATATTTTAAACATTCTTTTTATTTTAGCTTTCATATACATTTATAGATATAGGTAGATAGATAAATTATTTCAAAAATTTCCAAGTTAACATCAAAATTACTTTTGATGAAAAGCTTAATTAAAAACTAATAAGCTTAGTAGTTTATAGTAATATTTATTATATTAATTATTTTTACAAATAAATATTTTTAGTTGTATTAGAATAATCTAGAATCACTTAAGTCACTTTTACTCAAATTGGGTCAAAAATCATGAAAAAAAGTAAACTAAAAACAAGTCTTTTGAACCAAAATGAAGGAGATCATGTGAACTAGTACGAATTGGATAAAAAAAATAAAATTTGGAGATGGCCACGATTAAGTTTAAAATCAAAATCGAACCGATTTAGTTTTAAAAATAACCAAAACTATAAATTTAAAATTTGGTTTCGATTTTTTATTTTTTAAAACAAAACGGTAATTCCGGTTTAAAATCGTAAAAAACATATTTTTGAAAAAAATTTCAACTTCTTTTTTTGTTTATTATAGTTTATAAAGTAATTTTTAAAATTTTTATTAAATTGATTTATTTTTTTTAAAGTAATTTTATTACTACTATTTATTCCATCTATAAAATTAAAAAATTTAAATATATTATTTAATTCCTAAAATTATTTTAAAAACTGTTTGAAAGCAGTTTAATTTGAATTTTATATTTTTTTACTCAAACTAAGCAAGGTCATGTTTATTAAAATTTAAAAAAGGAAAAATTATAATTGTACCCATGTGTTTTAAACAAAATAATTACTCTATTCTTATATTTTAGAAAATATACTATTATACACTCATGGTTTAGCTTCGTTGTACAAACATGTGTTTTTTTTTTCATTTTTTTTTATTTTCAAACAGTAATTCAATAAAATATTTGATTGTCCAATGAGAGAAAATGAAATATATATCAAAAATACTCATTTCACTATCAACTACTTCCTTTAATCTGTGAAAATTTCTTGCTGGCTTTTTTCATTTTTCTTTTTTATTTCAAAACGACCAATAACAATGAGAGGCAATTTATATTGTCATTTCACCTCCCAATTTGAGGTATTCTTTTATTTTATTTTTTAGTCACACTATATTTGGTTGGAGGTGAAAGAGGGGTATATAAAGAGAAGAAAATGTAATTAATGTATGTATCCTTATTTGAGAAGGGGTGAGCTAAGGAAGGATGGAGGTAAATAAGGGTAAGACTTACCTTCTTTTACCTCTCAAATATTAAATTTTTCTACACCCCAAATCGGGGTGGAAGGAAGGAGAAGAGAAACTTAAAATTAATTTATTTTTTAATTTTTTATTATATCCTTTATTTTTTTTTGTTAAAATCCTATTTTATCTTTTATAGCCAAACTTAAACTCCGCCTAATAAATAAGATCACCCTCCCACGTTTCTTATTGACATTAGCTATAAATTTTATTTTTTTTTATTTTACATCAATTCTTGCTTGTTATCTTTTTAAGTAATTAATATTGAGTTTGTTGCGTATTTTTTAGTCGAGCATTTTCTATTGTTTTTTTCTATTATTTAATTAGTGGAATTATAAAATCATTATAGAAATTACTAAATAAATAAAAAATAATACTTTAACGGTAAGGCACTGTTTGAAATAAATTAACTATTATTATAAAATTTATTTATAAATAAATTTTAAGTAGAATTCATTTATAAATGAATTTGTCATGTTTGGTATGCTATAATTTAAAATAATAAATTTAATTGAATTTCATAAAATTTAAAATAATTTTTAAATGAAAATTCATTTATCTTTATTTTTCTAAATAACCTTGACATAATAATTTAACAAAAATACTAATATAAATAAATCACTCATATTTCACCATAATTAATTAATTAAATTTTAAAATTTCAAATTTCATGCCCTTAAAAATGTTTAAATTTTATTTTTATTAACAAACTAAAATATATTCAGAATTAAAAATTTATTTAGATTTGTCATATATAATAATAGCTTCATACTTTTTAAAAAAATATTGAAAAAAATAAATGAGAATAGTTTAGTCAATATAAATATTAATAAGTTAATATGTGAAATTAATTTGTAAATTTTAACAATTTTAATAGAATTTGAACTAAATTAATTCAATTCTATAAAATTTAATTCATAGAATTTAAATCCTTTTTTTTTCCAAACACAAAATTTTAGATTTCGAAATAAATTTTACAAAATTTTATGGAATTTATTTGTTCCAAACGGTAATTATTTGCCCCTCTCCTCCCCTCTTCTCAAATATTAAAAATATAAATTATCTCTCTTTATCTTTTCATTAATTTACCCCTTTCCAAACATCAATGTTATTTTATTATAACTTTCATTCCCCTTTCTCCTAATTACTTTTTCTTACCCTTCCATTAATTATCCTTCCTCACCCCATCCAAATAGAGCCTTAAGATTAACATTGCTATTTCATAGGAGTTTAACATTTGAAAATATAAAAATTTGATATAAAAATACATATCAATATAACGGACCTAAATCATATGTGTATAAAAGTATATTTGAAACATAAGGATATAATAATTAATTTAGTTAAAATATATGAGTATAATTATAATTATAATTTTCCCTTTAGTAAATTCTAATAAATCGAACCAGAATAAGTTAAATGAAGAGAGAGGCTGAACCAGACCGAAAATCACCCCTTTTTTCTCTCCATCGCGAAGTTCAGCGCCCTCTTCACGCCACTACCATTCTCTTCCCATTTCCGGTGAACGAGCAGCTAGAGCCTGGAAGGAAAAGCTCTGTACTCTTCAAGCCGGCCCTCCTGTCACACTACAAGACTTGCTCCATTATTTTTAAGCCTTCGTTTGAGAGAGAGAGAGAGGAGCGAGACAGTTCAAGCCCCGACCAAATCCATCACCTACGGCGACCATTCCTACTCAGGTAGGCCAATGACCATTTTTTATGCTTCTATGTGAACCTCTTTGCTTGATTTCGTGGCTTAATTAGAGATGTTAGAAAGATTTAAACGTAGGTTTGAATTTAGCTAAAATTGGGGATTTTAAGCATAAAATGTTGAAATTGAAGGTAGAGATGGACAATTCATGAGATTTACAACAAAATGATGTATAGATTGATAAGTTCTGACCTACCGCCCTTCCGGCCATCGTGGACGGCTGGAAATTCCAGAATGGCGGAATGTTACATTCAGTGCGTAGATTAGGCCTATGCAATTGGTTTTGCGAACCGACATCAACTATTCGTCGAAATATTAATCAATGCAATTAAGTAACTAGAATTACTAGTCAAAACTCTCAGAAAATTTGGTGTTAATGATTACTTCAACAAGGCATGGTTAATTAGTTTATAAAAAAAGTTCATTGTTAATGTTGGTTAGTAATTGTATAGTTATATGAGAAACTATAAAGATAAGATCTAGTTGCTAAATTAAAATTTTTGTAGTTTAATTCGAAACTTATTTTTAATTGATTATAGTTTAATGATTTACATTATACTGAATATAAATGGTACCACATTTGATAATCATTGAATGAATGAGCAATCAAACTTCATAGTCTAGTTAGTATTAGTATTTGTTGATCCTATCCGAATTTTCACTATTGAACCAGCAGTTCTTTCCAGTTCAAGGGAGGAAAAAGAGAGAAAAAAAGCTAACGGTGGTTATATCACACTCCCGATGGCCGACGAGACCAATAGAACTGTAATAAATAATTTTTATCTCACTCCCTCTCTACCATTTTGATCTTCTTTGTTCTTGTTTATTAAATTGCAGCAGTTGATTTGATTTCTGGTTTTATGTTCGAACCAATATAGGCTTTTCTAGAGATTCAGGGTCGCATGATTGAAACTACAGCTAAACTGAAGCAGGTAACCTCTTTTTATTAATTTTTGTTCTGTTTGATATTAATATCAATTTAGAATATTTAGGAATTTTTTTATGTCGTAGTTCTAGTCTGGAGTTATATGTTGTTCTTAATTTTGGTGAACATGGATCTTAATTCTCCATGTAGGTCTGATTTTTAGCTTTTACGAACTGTATGCTTCCTTTTTTCTCTTTTCTAAACAAAATGTACTTTCCATCTTTTATATGAGAATAGAAAACTAAACTTTTATATAACCATGCAATTTTTTTTATATGAGAAAAGGAAATGAATTATTAATTTTTCTTTATATAATATGTCACTTCTTTTGATCTTTCAAGCATTGATTTTCATTGTCTGACAAAAAGTAACTTTTTTCCCCTCAAAAAAAAAAAAAAAAAAAAAAAAAAAGAAATTTAAGTTAACTAAATGGGAACTTCATTATTCTGCTAATTTCTTTTGATTTCTTTGTTTGTGGTTGTTGGTATTTCCAAAAAAATTGGTTTCAATAAAAAGAAGTGAAATAACCCATCATCATTCGCTGTCATTGTTTTGAAATACAACAATTTTGAGTTTGTCAATGTTACACATTTTTGTTGAACGGGAGCGCTTCAATTTTACCCCTGGGTATAAGGACAATAATTTTATGCATCAAAGTATTTTGTTATACTATCTCAATTTCTTAAGAATCACATTGTAGTTGAGGAGTACCTTATGCTTTGAGCGGTGTTCTTCATACACAACTTATACTATTTTGCCAATTTGCTCAAGAATATAGCTCCTAGGTGTTTCTTGATTTATAAGATCAACAGTTTTGGTCATATAGTACATAGACCCTGTGTGCTCTGGGTTTGTAAGTGTGTTAGATTGACGGTGGAGGGCTTTAGAAGGGAAAGAGGTAGACCTAGGATCACATCAAGGGAAGTTGTCTCAAAAAAACCTATTATTTATTACTTCTCGGTGGGTGTGTTCATCTCAGGTCCTAATAACCTGATGCAGCCTTTCTAACTATATTATAGTATAATAAATTTTAAATATCTAAAAAAAGTGGCTAACTTCTCTAATTGGTTTCAGTCTTATTTCTTTGTATTAGTATGGACTTTATGAACAACGGAATGGAAATAAAGAATTCATATAGCCGACTTCAATAAGTAGTTTGGGAGTAAGGTTTAGTTTTTATTGTTGTATGAGATCAACAGATTTATGTATATGTTATTTTTTCTTTTTGGTTATCATTTGGCACGTTTTATTATTTTGTTTTTCTTAATTTCGGCATGTGTATTTCTTTTTGTATGATTATTTTTTTTCTGTGATTATATACTTAATTAGTATCTGTGTTCTTTTATAATATTGTTAGAATGTGAGTATTTATATGCAGTATGCTTCAATAAGCTGGCTGAAGTTGAGTAATACTGTGGTATTTCAGGTGCAAAACCAGATGCGAATCAAGGAGGGAGAAAAGAAGCGTGCTTACTTGACATTGGAAGAACTGCGTCAACTGCCTGATGAAACAAATACATACAAGTCTATAGGTAAATAGCAAAAACTTCTGTTATAGACCTGTAGTCACTAGATTTATGTTATTGTCAAACCTACAATTTTGATTAAGGACTTGAACCTTATTGCATGGTTTTCTGTGATTCTTTATCTCTATATCAATCAGGTTAAGGTTTCTTAACTGGAATTTGGCTCATCTATTAATTGTTGTCCATTGGTAGATGAGTTATAAATTTGACATTTTGGCTTCCTGGGTTCACTAGTGTTTTCTTTTCTTTGCAGGGAGAATGTGAGTATTGCACAAACCGGATGAACTCAGCTAATTCATGATTTATTTGACATTTGGAATAGATGAAAACTCTGATGCATCTCCTCCTTTCTCTCTATCTCTATCTCTGGGTTTTGTGTGGCTAGGTTTATCTTAGAGCCAAAGCCAGTTTTAATGAGTGAACAAGAACAAAAGCTCAAGGATAGTGAGACTGCAATAGCCTCACTTCAGGTATATCTCAATAGTAAATGAAAGGCAATTCCACTTTTCACCTGTCTGCTTTCCCTGTGATACCTTTTCTTTTGCTGTTTTCAAATACTTGTTTGAATGTCTTATCAATTTCAGGTATACTAATATAGTGATTTCCCTTTGGCCTTGCTTTTGTAAGTGAATGAAATTTTAGGTTTTGATAGCGGCATTAGCCATGAATGTTCTCATTTCTTTCTTTCTTTGTTTTCTGAAAATAACTGCTGCTATGTACATTTTGACAAAAACATGCATGCACAATTAAAAACCAAAGAAAATTATTTTCTTACAACATACAATATACCAGCAAAACTTTTGTGCAGATAGACCTAATCACAACAAAGGACTTGTCTGATGTTTTTGCTGAACGTTTTGTTCTATTCTTACATTCTGGAAGTTTTCTATAGCTTGATGTCTACATCTATTGCTAGCATTTCTCTGCTAAATGCCAAGGCCATATGTAATTGTAAGTTGGTTAAGAAAGATGGTGATTTCTTCTAGAATGGCTGTGGTAAGAAGACAAGGAAAACATGATATTTTTCAAGTAGAAATCAGATAGAAGAATTCCTCAAAAAAGAAAAAAAAAATCCGGAGAGTAATTAAATGGTGATACTTACAATATTGGTGCCTGAAACTTTTTCAATTTTTCTATTTGAGATTTCTCTTTTACAATCAAGTGTTTGAATCAGTTTGTATATATATGTGTCTATCCACACACACACACACACACACGTATATACTATGCTTATCTTTCTCAATTTCTGCCTTTCTGTCCTTATTGCATCATCTCTCATTTTCTTTTTTCTTGGGGAATGTAAAAAAAACTTTGAAGTTTTTCTGTAGGAAAAAGGAAATAAAATTAATAGAGAAAAAAAAAGGAAGTGAGAGAGATAAAAAAAACAGTGTGAGGCTTGAAGGTGGTTCTATTTTTGAGGTTAATGGTATATTATGGTAGTCTTGGAAGAATGCTTGCCAAATACACCTGACTGAGAAAATTGTCCCTATAAAGACTTGCTACTGTATAAATAAAATTCATATATTAAATAGAAAAATTAAAGAAATTCAGACATGAATAGTGTAATTATCCCTTAGAAATATTGATGCAAGAGTATCCGAATTAAATTAGGAAGTTTTGTGGTTTTCCTTCTTTGTCTAGGATTTCTAAGACGTATGTTGATTAACTGTAGTTTTCCTTCTAGGAGCCCTATAATGTATGTTAATTAATTAGAAAGTTAGGAAGTTTTCAGTTTTCCTTTCTTTATTTAAGATTCCAATGAAGTATGTTGATTAATTAAAAGGAATATTTTTCAATCTAGAATTAGTATTCATCCTAACTAAGACAACGATAGTCAATTTATGTGTTGTATTTTCTCCTTCAATTCGTAATTGTATTCTAAGGTTTCCTTTAAAACCAATTATTTTAAGTTTTTCCAATCACAATCATTATTCTAGCCCTAATTGTCGAGGACTAATTGCCATAAACTTTTCCATTACCTCAAGTATAAGGAGGTAATGGTGATTGAAAGACTAAGGAAAATATGCGTAGTGGAAAAAGTTACTTTGTAATGCTTCTCAATTCTAGTGCTCTTCCAACTCTACTTTTAGTTTGTCCATGTCAAACTATATAGATAGATGCATTATGAAACTCATTGAATTGCAATGTAATTCATTGAGAAGGCTGACAATTTTTTGCTGTAATTTTCTAGGATTTTATGAACAATCTCCGGAATTAGTTTTGGTCCAAGAGTTGTAGCTCAATGGAACTATCTTTCATTTAAGTTCTCAGGGAATAATCAATTCTACTGTGCTTTGGACAGACCTCAAAGGAATACTTGGAAAAGCAAATGGCAGAGGTAGAGAACAACTTGAGGGAGCTTTTGCAGCAAGATCCTGGTCTTGCTCGTCAGATAATGTCAATGAGTGTACTGTAAGTTTGCTGTCTTGGACAACTTATGCAGCATTTCATGTTTCCCATTTGAAGGGTAGTATGAAGTTTTGGTAAGAATTTTTGAAATTTGGAATTTTTGCTTATTTGCTTTGCTGGCTGCTTCAACTGTCATGTAATAGACTGCTTCAACTGTCATGTAATAGACTTGTTATTTTTTCTGTTGGCCACAAGTTGCAAATTCTTGTCCTTCCTTGGTAATGCTGCCATTGTTTGTTTTATTGGCTCCAAGTATTTTGTTCTTCTAATTTATACCCAAAATTAGTTTTTGACCAAATTAGGACTCAATTGAGAACTTGTATTGAAAACAAATTAATCTGAAATCTTGACATGGCAACAGTAATGATCTTTTTTTTTTTTTTTTTCAGTTTTTAAATAATATAATATTTTATTCTTTAAAGTCTCAAAATCTCATTTCCTTTTTCTTCCTAAAAAAGAAAAGATTTTTGTCCAGTCATAAAATGAAAAGTTAAAAGGATTAACAATGAAAGGATTAGTCTCATACACACAATGAAAGTGGGGCATTGCTCCTTATCAATCGTTAATGAGCTTAAAATTTCCAAATATACTCTTAATATTATTTTGTCCGCAAGCTCTTTGTAAGGTTGGCCTTTTGTTAGTTTCTTTCTTTTCATGATCTCATGTCTTTAATGGAATTTAAAGACGGATAGGAATTCTCTGATCAAGATAGGAATTCTGCTGTAGGGTACTCTTTATAAACTATATTCTCAAGTACTACCTAAGGTACATGAAGTTTTATGGTAAAGAGTAGTAATGGATCAAATAAGCTTTCAAATTCTGTGGGATAATAATTTTTTTAGAAAAAAATATATCCTTTAAGGTTATTTTTGGGGAGGATTTGGGATAAAACTCCATACCATTTCTATTAGTTGGAGAACCAAAATGGGATTTCTATCTTGGTTGTATTGATTTGTTGGCTTCTTGAGCCAAGAAAGAAGAGCTAAGAATGTTTTTTGCGTGCGTTTGCTTTGGACGAAGAAGGTGTTGGTCCATACTTGTTAGTAATCCTAACAAAAAAAGGCTTGGCAATAAGGATTTTTGTTATAATCTAAAGTTTTAATTTGACATAGATCTTAGCCCTATTTCTCTAGATGAATAATTTTAAGAATTTGGGTAGTGAAATACCCTATTTTAAGGTTATGTTTGTATTCGTTGTGGAAAGTAGTAACAGAACTTATTTTGCCTCCAATATGATTAAAATGACAAACTCACGGAATCCGTTTTTTCAAGAATGAGTTCGTAATAAATATGAGGTTTAAATGGATCCTATAATTTGAAATGCCAATCCTCAAAGAGAGTTTTGGTAGAAGTTTAAGGATTTAAATTGTAAAATTTATCTTTCATGGTCAAAATGGTTTGGTGAGACTCTTTGTAAGAATATTTTGAAATGCTAGATTTTGAAATTTTTTGAGAGAAATTTTGGAAAAATATTTTGAGAAAATTCTTGAGAGAGAATTTTGAAAAGAAATTTGTGAAATTAAACTTTGAGAAAAATTTTGGGATAGAATTTTGACTTGTGGGCTATGTACCATAAATTGTTTACCCTCTAAGAGTTGAGCTAGTGCTTTCTTTTGAGGGTTTGGGGTTGAGTTTTTTTTGACTAATGCAGCTAATTTAGAGTTTTCTAAAATTGATTGAAGTCACTCCTAGAGTCTTGAGGTTTTATGGGTTATTGTGGAATTGATTTGGTTAGTGTCTTTGGTGTTTTTTACACTGTGGATGGTTCAGTGTTTTGCACTGATTTTTCTTGGAAGGTTTTTTCCCCCTTGTAATATTTCGGACCAAGAACGAGTTTTTTCTTAGAGATTTTGAATTTTGGAGTTGAAAATTTTCTTTTTCTTTGTCAATATTTTTGTTGTCTTGCTACTTTCTTGGAATTATGATGATTTGTTTTGAAAAAATTCTCTTATTAGATAGTCTGGAATAGAATTTGTAGTCCTTGTGATAAATTTAATATCAAAATAAAAAATATTTAATATTGCTTGTCATTTGGCAAAAATTTGCTTTAAAATAATATTTTTCACATTTTTTTATAAAACGTCTTTTGCAGCCTTGCAATCAATTCATAAAAGAAAATTTTTATTTAACATGTCACTCTAAAATTTTGAAATGCAAAGGACAACAGAAATGATTTCTTTTTTTTATGGTGGAGTAATTCTTTTGGGTATTATTCCAATGAGCCGAAGTTTATTGGATATCTGTTCCACTTCATCTTTCCTTTGCTTTAAAATCTTTCCATAGACAAGATTAGAAGCATCAGTTTCTATAATATTAAAAGCATCACGATCTGCAAGATATAGATGAGGAATATTTTGAACTTGTCCCTTAATCTGTATAACAATGTTAGTATGTTCGTCAAACTAATGAACTAGATTTTTCTCAAGTCAATCAAATAAAGATTTGCATAATCGATTTAAGTTTAGGTAAAAATCTAGAACATAGTTTAAGCTGTCTACAAATCTTTGCAATTGAGTTTTGTTAAGGATTTTATCAGAAATTTTTTTGTGAAAGATAATGATCGCTCTATGGGAGAAATGGTCCCTTGAGTGATATAATGTACTAAAAAAGAATTTTTTGTTTGGAAAAGACTAATTTTGGATTTTGACCCAACCAATCCACTTTTACTGGTAATATGCAAAAATGTATGTAAATGTTTAAAATCTTGTTTAATGGATGAAGGAAAAAAAAATCAAAACATCATCAATATATACAATACAAAAGTGAAAACATGATTGAAAAATATTATTCATGATTCTTTGAAACTCAGAAGGAGCATTTATTTTTTAGGCCAAAAGACGTGACATTCCATTCGTATTGTCCAAATGGAATGGTTTTGTACTTATTTTTAGGATATATTTGAATTTGCTAGAAATCTGATTTCATGTCAAATTTTGAAAAAATTTATGTATTTATGAAATCAGTAACACGAATTTTGAAGATAAAAAAATTTGTCAAATTCGAAAGATAAACAGTAAAGTAATAAAATTAGTAACACGAATTAGGAAGGACTAGTTTCATGAACAACTGGTATAGTAAACAAAGAAAACAAAGAAACAAGAACTTAAATAAGTGTAAATAATATGGACTAATAAGAATTGGAGTAATGAGTAGATAAAGACTAAATAAAAGGAAAAAAATAATAACTAAATAAGCATAAATAATAAAGGAAGAACAAGTAAGGACTAAGTGAATATAAATGAAAGGTAGGAAAGAACACTTATTTAAATTACATGGGGAACTTAGTACAAGATCCAAGTTTAATTACAACTTCTACTTAATTATTACAATTTCTAATGATTGCAAACTTTTACTATTATAAACACTTAGCATATGATAATAATATCTAAGAGAGAGTAGAAGGGATATGGTAGAAGGAGAAGGATAAAAAGGAAGGATGAGAGGGAAGGGAAGAAGGTTGTAGAGAGAGATGGATTTGAGAGGTAGTATTGGAGGTAGGAGGTAGGAGGTAGAAGAATAGGAGGAGTTGTGTAGAGAGAGGAGAGAATATGTGTTATTCATCTATCTTTCATGTGTAGTTCCTCTGTCTTGGAAGAGAAGGATGAGTTGTCTTTTATAGAAAATTTTTTGGCAAGGTTCCTATTTAGACATGTGTTTTTACTATTTGGATAAGTGTAATAAATGGAGAATATGTGAGTATCACTCACTTATGAGTGGAGGTAGATATTGCTTTATAGTGATATAAGATATTCTTGTTTGATGATGGGAGACATGAGAAGAGGTTCTATTATCTTGAGTTTGATTTTTCAACATTTTCCTTCAAGTGTGCTTTTCTTGTACTTGTAATATTCTTTAGTCTTCTAGTTGAACTGTCTTCTGAGTTTGGTACTTGAAACCTGTTTGATAAATTTTTTTTATTGATACCAAAGTATACTCATAGATTTCTCATCATTACCTCTTGTGATGCCTTTCTTGAATTCTTCTTTATATTTCATTATGTATAACTGAATAAGGTTCGTGAAATATGAATTAGACAAAAAAAGTATCTCCATAAGTATTTGTATCTTTTTGGTGCCACTGATTTTACAGTAATGATCTTTAGCAATTAAAATTATTGGTATGACCAAATAAGAATTATCTCAATCAAAATTTCTTGCAAAGATTCTAGATCGCCAATGCCTTATTTGCTCTCAGAGGGAATTATTATGATAATAAGGTCATGGAATTTGGATTAGGATATTTGTCTTTTGCCATTACTAATATTTTATGTTGAGCTGGATAATTGAATCCATTAATTCATTCAAAAACTTTTGTATTAATCATGACCTGAACATATTTTCCAAAGTTGAAACTCTTTTTTATAATTGTTTGCAATTTTCTTTCAAAGCTATTGACTTGATATAATTTTGTGAAAATAAGTTGGTGAAAATATCTGTAATCTAACAGCGTGTGAGGTTTTATTAAAATATTACCAATTTCTTTATTCCCAATTGTTATTGATTGGAAAACAGAGAGGTCGAGACAAATCTTACAAATGCTACAAGTTAGATGGTACTTGCAATCCTTTCTTGCAGAAGGAGGAAATTGGGAGCCGAAATTAGTTTTTGGGCAGGTTTTGTGTTTTTCACTATAATGTTTTTCCTACATCCAAGATAATCCTTGAATGAAAACCTTATTTAGAGCATGGTCTTGAAGAAAATTTAGAATATATTCCTATCTTTTTATGGAGCTTTCATCAATCATTTTACAGATTTTTTTCTTGATGTCTGGAGGAAATTTTTTCAAATAAATCTGACTAAAAAAGAATATTCTTGCTTTTCTTTTTTCTAATTCTTCATCAGTCAACTTTTTTTAAGGAGTTCCTTTTGCTAACAAGTAGAAATAATCTCTTAATTTTTTTCTCTTTAACCAGTAGGGCTAAAGGTACACTCAATTTTTCTTTCCTAACTAGTGGGGTTAGGTGCTATTTTTTCTTTTCTACAAGTGGGGCAGAAAGAATCTTGATCTCTTCTTGAGATTTTGATTTTCTTATAAATCTGTTGACAAAGAGATGTAAAATTTTTTACCATTATATTACAATTTGTTACAATATTCTGGCTGGTTAAAATTTTATATCTAACTGCTTGAATATTTTTCTTTGCTAGATTGTTCATTGTAAGAGACAATCTAAACTTTGGAAATTTGGCTAAAATAATATGCTAATGCATTTAAACTAGCTAGTGTTCTGCTACAGTTTTCTCATGCATTCCAGATGTTGTCTAGAATGTATTGCTTGGTATCATCTATTTGACTACCATGAAGAGCTTTAAATGATAAATTTATTCATTTTGAGAAAATTGGCAAAGTGAACCAACCGAGCTTTTTTATTTTTGTGTCCATCTTGAAAATTAAAAAGAAAAAAAAATAGTAAACAGAAATAAAACTAAACAATAAATAGAATGGACTTTCAAAATATCTAAATTTTACAATTTTGCTTTTTCTACAAATAGAGAAATGAGTTTAGTGTTATTGACAATTGAAAAAATAAAGGCATGATCAAATTTTACAATTTTGCTTTTTCTACAAATAGAGAAATGAGTTTAGTGTCATTGACAATTGAAAAAATAAAGGCATGATCAACTTAATCGGGAGTGACTATGTTAATGAATGGAATTCCTAAAATGAAACTATGAAATGTCTTCAATAATAAGAAATGTGGTTTTTATATGAATATCATTATTTGAGAACAAAGGCTTCAAATTTATGCTTCATTGTTAAAGTAGCATTATTTGCAGTTCTAAGATCATCACTTGTTGTTTCAAGAAAATTTTGTGACACTATTACTACTTTAATACAATTGAGGTTTCCTCTAGTATTAAAAAGTGCAATAGTGTCAACCTGAAAATTATCTTGAAAACTCAATGTTATTTTGATTAAATATTTTTGCGAAGTTATTTGTTTCAAAATACAAATGAAGTCTTCAGGAAGATTCTGAGGTTTTTGGAACAATGGTTTTGGTTCATGTTTAGGATTCTGATTGGGGAAAGCAGGATGACTTGAAAGAAGAAATTGAAGAGTTTTTAAATCTTTTTTTTGTTTGATATTAATCTGCTGGAGTTCATGCTTAATCATTTGAATCTCTTCTTGTAATCCTAAAAGTGTGAGATTGCTTGGTTTAGATTGACTCTCTTTTGCCAAAATTTCAATGAGATCATAATAGCATGACCTAATGGAAGGTGTGGGTGGAGGAGGTTGTTCAATAGATTGTTGGTATTTGAGGAGGTACTCTTTTTGAATTTCAAGATCTTGTATATGGTTGATGATATCAAGGATAAATTTTTTATCTTTAGTGAGAACATTTATGCCTTTCTTTAGTTCAGATTCTAAAGAAGATGATGAGGATAAGGCAGCAAGCTCATCAATTTGAAGGGCTCCATCATTTTCAGAGCATTTTGAATCTGAGGAGTCAAGAAGGAGGCACTGAATTTTTTCCATGATATATTCTTCAAGATGAAGCTCATTTAACTTTTTTGAGACTCTACAATACGTGACTTTGTGTTCCTTTTTTTCACATTTGTAATATATAACATCTTTGAGATTAGGTTTTCTCAAGGGGTTTTGATTTGAAGATTTTTTTTAAGAAAATGAGGACGAAGATGGCTTGGTTTTTTTATAATGTCTCCTTGAGTTTCTGTAATATTTGGACTCCATATCTCTATTTTTGCATCAGAACACATTTTTTGAGAGAATTTTTTATGGAGATATCAAACTGTTGACAAAACGAACGAAGCTCGGCTCTTATTTTGTGCATTTCTTTTTTGAGTTGCTTTTGTAATTTTAGATCTTAGCAAATTTTAAGACCTTCCTTTTATGTGTAACTTATTGACTAACCATATGTGAGCTTACTATAAGGGATCTTTTTACCATAATCCCCTTTGATATTATTTCTGAGCTTTTCTCCTAAAAAAAGGGAAAGACCTGCAAGAAATTTTTCTTTTCAAAATGACTGATTTCAATCTTCTCTAAGCATGATTCTAATAACGAAAGTATCTTTATACCAAGCAAAATCACTGAACTTTTTGTATCTCAAATTTGAAAGTAATTTAGCATTTTTGTCCTTAATGTGTGAAGTATCTCCTACAAAATGTAAGAAAATAGAAAAGATGAGGGTGGCAACATAATTTTGAATTGGTTGGTGATGAGCATCCAAAATTGGTTGATCAGCCTTATCAACTTTGACTGCATTGAGAATGTTAGAACGATCTTTGGAAGCGAGATGGTGATCCCACCATCCTTTCAATTGACCTGTAAAGCTTGCAATGAGGAGGTCAGCTACAACTTGGTCAGAAACTGTAGTTTGGGTTTTATAAGCATTGCCTCCTATAGTCATTTGCTGAAGAGTGCTAATGACATTATACTCAGACGTGCCATTTATGTTCCATTCATAGACAAATGTTGCAATATAGTGATGCTGAGAAATAACATTAGGCTTTTGCTCTAATTTGATATCTAGAGAGGTGGTTTTTGCAAAATTCCAATAAAGTTCGTGGATTTCAAAAGGTTGTTCTTCTTTGAATGCATTTTCTTCATTATAAAAAACTTGATCAATGATATTTCCTTCAAAGTAGATGGCAAGAGGTTAAGTTTTCCCTTTATTGTAAAACCAAAGACTAGGAATCTCAACCTTTTAGAAGCCCATTCTTTGCATATTAATCAACTTAATCTCCTTCTCCAGACAAAAGAAAAGAGCACAATGATTTGAAATAAAATGCAGTTTTCCAAAGAATTCAAGAGCAGTTGTAAGGTAATGTGCAAATGAACAAGGATCTTAAAGAATATTGCAAGAAAGAAATTGAAGATCTTTAGGATTAATTACTAAATCTAGATCTCCTTGGAGCTGTGCTGCATTTTATGTGAATAAAAATTCAAAAATTGAAAGAGGAGTTCCTAGATTAGTTGTTAATTACAAACCCTTGAACAAAGCACACAAGTGGATAAGGTATCCTATTCCTAACAAAAATGATCTTTTGCAAAGACCTCACAGTGCACAAACTTTTCTAATTTTGACATAAATTCAGGTTTTTTGCAAATTCAAATAGATCCTAAAGATAGATACAAAGCTGCTTTCACCATTCTATTTACACAATACGAATGGAATGTTACGCCTTTTGGCAGAAAAAATGCTCCTTCTGAGTTTTAAAGAATCATGAATGATATTTTCCAACGATGTTTTCACTTTTGTATTGTATATATTGTTGATGGTTTGATTTTTTCTTCATCTATTGAACAATATTTTAAACATTTATAGACATTTTTGCATATTACTAAGAAAAATGGATTGGTTATGTCAAAATTCAAAAATTAGTCTTTTCCAAATAAAAATTCATTTTTTAGGACATAATATCACTCAAAGGATCATTTCTCCCATAGAGCGATCATTATCCTGCATAAAGAATTTTCTTGATAAAATCCTTGACAAAACTTAATTGCAAAGATTTTTAGGCAACTTCAACTATGTTTTAGAATTTTACCCAAACTTAAATCGATTATGCAAACCTTTACATAATCAACTTAAGAAAAATCCAGTTCCTTGGTCTGACGAGCATATTAGCATTAGATAGATTAAGGAGCAAGTTCAAAATATTATTTGTCTAAATCTTGCAGATTTTGATGCTTTTAAAATTATAGAAATAGATACTTATGATCTTGGCTATAGAGGGATTTTAAAGTAAAGAAAAGATGGAGCGAAATAGATAGTCTAATAAACTTTAGCCTATTGGAATGATACGCAAAAGAATTAATCTACTATATAAAAAAGAAATCTTTTCTGTTGTTCTTTGCATCTCAAAATTCCTGAGTGAGCTGTTAAATCAAAATTTTCTTTTACAAATTGATTGCAAGGCTGCAAAAGATATTTTATAAAAGGATGTGAAAAATATTACTTTAAAGCAAATCTTTGCCAGATGGCAAGCAATATTAAGTATTTTTGATTTTGATATTGAATTTATCACAGATGCTACAAATTCTATTCTAGACTATCTAACAAGAGAATTTCTTCAAAACAAGTTATCATGATTCTAAGAAAGCAGTAAGGCAAGAAAAATATTGATAAATGAAAAGAAAAATTTTAATCCCCAAATCCAAAATCTCCGAGGTACAAAACCTATTCTTGGACCGAAATATTCCAAGAGGAAAAAGCTTTTCAAGAAAAACCTATGCAAAACATTGAACCATCCACTAGTGTGAAAAACACTAAAGATAGCACTCAAACCAATCCCACAATAACCCATAAAACCTCAGGACTCTAAGAGTGGCTTCAATCAATTTAAGAAAGTCCTAAATTAGCAACATTAGTCATAAATACTCTACCCCAAGCCCTTAAAAGGAAGTACTAGATCAACTCTTAGAAGGTAAACAACTTGTGGTACATAGCCTAGAGGTCAAAACTCTCTCCTAAAATTTTTCTCAAATTCACAAGATTCTTCTCATAATTCCCTCATTTAAGAATCTTCTCAAAATATGTTTTCAAAATATCTTTCTCAAAAAAATTTCAAAAACTAACTTTTCCAAGTATTTTTACAAAGATTCTCACCAAACCATTTTTACCATTGAAAATGGATTTTACAAATCAGATCCTTCGACTTTTGCAAAAACTCTCTTTAAGGATTGACATTTCAAACAATGTGATCCATTTAAACCTCATATTTATTATGAACTCATTCTTGAAAAAACGGGTTCTGTGAGTTTTAGTCATTTTAACCTTAATAGAGGAAAAAATAACTTCTATTATCATTTTTCACAATGAATGTAAACATGACCCAACATAGGGCATTCCACTGTCCAAATGCTTAAATTTATTCATTTAGAGGAATATGATCAAGATATATGCCAAACTAAAACTTTAGATTGTGACAAAAATCCTTATTGCCAAACCTTTTCTTATTGGGACTACTAACAAGCATGGACCAATGCCTTCTTTATCCAAAACAAATACAAAAAACATTCTTGGATCTTCTTTCTTAGCTCAAGAAGCCAATAAATCGATATGACCAAGACAAAAAAATCTCATTTTGGTTCTCTAACTAGTGGAAATGATATAGAGTTCTGCCCCAAATACTCCCCAAAGATAACTTTGAAGGATGTACCTTTTTCCAAAAAAATTATTCTCCCACAGAGTTTGAAATCTCATTTGATTCATTACTATTCTTTACCACAAAATTTCATGTACCTTGGATAGTACATTGGGAATATAGTTATAAAGAAGACCATGACAGCAAAATTCCTATCTTGATCAAGAGATTAAAAACAAAATGGTGGGATAACATAAAAATGGATTATCTCT
The DNA here is from genome assembly GCA_947857235.1 of Jatropha podagrica. Taxonomy (NCBI): domain Eukaryota; kingdom Viridiplantae; phylum Streptophyta; class Magnoliopsida; order Malpighiales; family Euphorbiaceae; genus Jatropha; species Jatropha podagrica. The sequence continues at coordinate 2,658 of CANUEP010043900.1, read as the reverse complement.
CGACTCTTCCAATAGTTCACCAATGGTTTCAGACCCAAAACAAGAGAAAGGCAATCTCTGAGTACTACAGAATTGAATTTCAAAACCAAAAGAATCAGATTAGTTCCTTGCTTGCCCAAGCAAAATCAGAAGACGAAATATTCAATATCATGACAAACCTGGTATAGTCACGCTCTGAAAAGACTGAGAAATGTCCCAATGAAAGTTCAAAACCATATGTTGACCTAGCAAATGAAAATGAAGATGATGTTATAGGATTTTTTTTCTCCTATAAAACATACCTATAAAAAAAAAAAAGACAGATTTTAAGGTTGCAGACTCAGAAAACAGTTCAACTAGAAGATTGAAGAATATTACCAGTGTAAGAAATAAAAAGCAAACATGAAAGAAAATGTTGAAAAAATTTAACTCAAGATAATGGAACCTCTTCTCATATCCCCCATCATCAAACAAGAATCTCTCATATCACCACAAAATAATATCCACCTTCACTCATAAGTGGGTAAGACCCACATGTTCTCCATGTTCTCCAATAATATCCACCTTCATTCATAAGTGGATGGAACCCACATATTTTCCACTTATTACACTTGCTCAAATTGTAAAAACACATGCTCAAATAGAAACTTTGCCCAAAAACTTCATATAAAAGGCAACTCATCCTCTCTCTCAATAGACACATGAACTACACATGAAAGATAGATGAATAATACATCTTCTCTCCTCTCTCTACACAACTCCTCCTACACTTCTACCTCCTACCTCCAACACTACTTCTCAAACACATCTCCCTCTATAACCGTCTCCCGCTTCCTCTCATCCTTCCTTCTTATCCTTCTCCTCTTACCTTCTCTTTGATATTATTATCATGTACTAAGTGCTTATAATAGTAGAAGTTTGTAATAATTAGAAGTTGCAGTAATTACGTAGAAGGTGTAATCATGCTTGGGCTTTGTACTAAGTTTCTCAAGTAATTTATGCAAGTGTTCTTTTCTATCTTTCATTTATGTTTACTTATCTAACTTGTTCTTCCTTTATTATTTATGTTTATTTAGTTATTGCATATTTTCCTTTATTTAGTCTTTATCTATTCATTACTCCAGTTCTTACTGATCCATATTATTTATGCTTATTTAAGTAATTGTTTTTTATTTTCTTTGTTTACTATATCAGTTGTTCATGAAAGTGGTCCTTACCCAGTTCGTATTATTGGTTTTATTTACTTTACTGTTTATCCTCCAGTTATCAAATTCTTTGATTTGATATCCAGTTATCTGGTCCTTTATTTTACTATTTATCTTTCCAATTATCTAGTAATTTATATTTATGTTACTTATTTCTTTTAATTAATTTATTTTTTGCTATCTTATTTATGTTATTTCTTTTATTTAATTATCCCTTATTACTTTGGTAAATTTATTTTCAATTACTTTTCTCTTCTTATCCTTAGTTAGTTCCTTTAATTAATTCTGTTTTCATCCCCTTAATATTAACTAGGTAAAAGCCCGCGCTAGCGTGGATTTTTTTATTATTTTATTATAATAAATTATATTAAAAAAAATTTTATATATAAGATAAATATCTAAAAAAAATAAAGTAATCATATTATATATAGATAAATATATAGAATTTTTACAAATAAGCATAAACACAATAATAAAAATATAAAACTACTGTAAATAAAAGAAAAAAAATTAAATAGTCTAATCTAAAATTTAAGAAAAAAATCAAATATGAATATAGATAATTATTTTAAATAAGCACTAATTTTTAAAATTAAAAAAATATCTTAAATGATCTAATAAAAAGTTTCAAAATTAAATATAGATATAAATAATTATCGTAAATGAATATAGTTTGAAAATATGATAATTATATATAATTTTCTAATATTTAGCTAATAAAATTAAAATTTAAATGACAAGAATATCAAGTATCTCATTTTTTAATTTATCAAATGTATTTATTTTTTTTAATTTATCATATATTATTTTATTAGCTCCCTTTGTTATTTTAAATCTATTTATTAAATGTAATGTTTAAATTTCTCTTTTAACCTCCTGCTTAGGAAGCAAAACAAATAAAATAAATAAATAAAAGAGCAAAATAATAATAATAATAATAATAATAATAATAATAAAAACTGACATTTCATTCATAAGCATAAAAACTATACAAACAAATTGGAAAAAATTCATAACATACATACTCAACATCATAAAATTAATTATACTAAGATAAAAAATAAGTTATTAAAATAATAAGTCTTTTTTTACTCTTATCTTTACTCTATATCCGCTTCTTTTTGCATACATTTTTCTCTGTATATATATCATTTCATAAAATTAAAAAATTATAAAAAAAAAGAGATAAAAGAATTAAACTAACATTACTGTAGTTAGAGAAAAAGATGTGGTAATCTATATAGATTAAAGTTATGCTTGTCATCTTTTTACAAATCAAAGTCTGAAAAACAACATTAATATATACATTGAAAAAAAACAAAACCTATAAAATTGAAATAAAATAATTGAAAGAAATGATAAAAGATAAGAAGAAAACTATTGTGAAAAATTATCATTGGAAGAGGTATATATATATATATATATATATATATATATATATATATATATATATATATATATATATTTATATAGA
>CANUEP010043811.1:0-122671 GCA_947857235.1 Jatropha podagrica | reverse complement strand
CTCTGATTCCTCTGGTTTGTTTTTAAACATAGATGTTTGATTTTTTTTTTTTTTTTTTTTTTTTTTTTTTTTTTTTTTTTGTTTTTTTTTTGGGGGGGTTTTTTTTTTATGATTTTTTTTGAAGTTTAAATAAATAAAATAAATTTTTTATCTAACTCTTTTTCCTGTGGTTTGTTTTTAAAATTTTTTTTTTGTTTTTTTTTTTTTTTTTTTTTTTTTTTTTTTTTTTTTTTGCTTTTGAATTTGCGGAGCTGATGTTTTTATGACTGTGATTGCAGTTAGAAAGTCTTCCAGTAATGATTGCTGGTGTCTGGTCTGAAGAACAGAATTCACAGCTTGAGGCAACAACTCATTTCCGAAAGCTGCTCTCTATAGGTTGATTTTGGTTTTTGTTTTTGTTTTCTCTGCTGTTGTAATATTTTGAGTTGAATACTTGATGGATGTAGTTACTTACTTGGAATCTTCTACACAGAGCGCAGTCCTCCGATTAATGAAGTTGTGCAAGCTGGTGTTGTTCCTCGTTTCATTGAGTTCCTTGCAAGGGATGATTTTCCACAGCTTCAGGTTTGAGCTTTGTTATTTTCTTTTGCTATGGATCATTATGATTATAATTATGAATTCATATTTCTTAGCATTTTCATCGTTTGTTAGTTTGAGGCGGCATGGGCTCTCACAAATATTGCTTCTGGGACATCAGAGAATACCAGGGTTGTAATTGATCATGGGGCCGTCCCAATATTTGTTAAGCTTTTAAGTTCACCAACTGATGATGTTAGGGAACAGGTAAATCACCTCAATTTTGTTTGTTTGTTGATTTACTGTTGCCCTGAGGTTTGAATATCCGAACTGTATTCTATTGCTGCAATCCAAATTTCATATTGAATGCCTTGTACCACCCTTCACTTTTCTGTCTTGAATTATAGGCTGTTTGGGCATTAGGAAATATCGCTGGTGACTCACCAAAATGTCGGGATCTTGTCCTTGGTCATGGGGCCTTGATGCCATTGCTTGCACAGTTCAATGAACATGCAAAGCTTTCTATGTTGAGAAATGCAACGTGGACTTTATCTAACTTCTGCAGGGGCAAGCCGCAACCTTTATTTGAGCAGGTTTGCCTCTCAAGATTGGTTACTGGTAGGAGCTGTAATATGTTTCCCCTTCTATATAACGGTTCTTACCAACATATGTACTGTTCATATTCAATGAGCAGACAAAGCCTGCCCTCCCAGCTCTTGAGCGTCTTATACATTCAAACGATGAGGAAGTTTTGACAGATGCATGCTGGGCACTTTCGTATCTCTCAGATGGAACTAACGACAAAATTCAAGCTGTTATTGAGGCAGGGGTCTGCCCCAGGCTTGTTGAACTTTTACTGTAAGTAATGTTTTGATTTTTGGCTTTTCTTATATTTTTAGATGAAACTTTAATCTTTATGTAGCTGTAAAAGCTGAAGTGGTTTGTGCTTGTTCTTTTGTTAGTCATCCATCTCCAACAGTGCTCATACCTGCTCTACGTACAATTGGAAATATTGTCACTGGTGATGACATGCAGACTCAGGTATAATTTTCCCATGCAGCCCCGTCCTGCCCCTGTCCGTATTTCCTGATATACACCTCTTGTTTCCTTGCCATCTTGTAGTAATTTCTTGTTATCATTCTGTTGATTGGATGAATGGCATCAATCCATCATTATGTTTTCTGGGTTTTCCTTTCTCTATGTCAAAATGGTCTCATATCTAACTAACAATTGCATAATCTGAAACTGTACAATGTCTTATGGGTCTATATCTACATTATAATTTTAGAATCACCAAAAGGAATGACTTTTTTGGCTAGTTGGACATGATATATTTTTGTATATATTTCTTATGGTTGGGTGTGTGGGAAGAGATGGATGTGGATGTGTTTGAGGCATACAACTTGGGATATTCTTACTGTGCCATATGTGATAATTTTGAGGGTCGGATAAACTCTCTAGTATTCTTTATCTGAGATTAGTATTGAGACCATGTGAAACCTGCAACTTGAGTGCAGCTGTAAGAAAAGTAATATTTGTGTCAATTATTATTATCTGTGGCTAAAATTTCACTAGTTCATGATATGCATAATGGATGTGTTCAGTGTGGGATATTTGAAAATTTTACATGGCTTCTTGTGCTATTATGATCCTTCTGAGTTCTGAAAAAATGAACTGATGCATCATCTTACTCCTGATCTCAGTGTATAATAAACCATCAAGCTCTTCCGTGCCTTTTGAATCTCCTGACACATAATTATAAGAAGAGCATCAAGAAGGAAGCATGCTGGACAATCTCAAACATCACAGCTGGAAATGTAAATCAAATACAGGTGAGTGCATCTCTTCCATTGTGTCACAGCATCTTAGGCTTCCCTCTACTTACCATTGCAATGTTTCATAATAGTTCATTGTTTCATATCTCTGGATTATTCATATTTTGTGGTATGTTCTGAGGCTAGTTGTACTCCTGGCGATTTTCAGCTTTAATGGTTTTGTTACTGCCTATTTGAAATGAATTGTATTTTGAATGTATGCAGGCCATAATTGATGCTGGTATTATCGGTCCGCTTGTTCAACTACTACAGATTGCTGAATTTGAGATAAAAAAAGAGGCTGCATGGGCAATTTCAAATGCTACTTCTGGTGGCTCACATGAACAAATCAAGTACATATTCACTTCCATAATCGATCTTTTTATTTGATTGGCAAGTTTTGATCAGTGCATTTCACTAAAAGATTATGTTTTATTTATGCATTGTAGGTTCTTGGTGAGCCAAGGGTGTATTAAGCCATTGTGTGATCTCCTGATTTGTCCTGACCCTAGGATTGTAACAGTTTGCCTGGAAGGGCTTGAGAACATTTTAAAGGTTGGAGAAGCTGAAAAAAATTTGGGAAACAGTGGAGAAACAAATCTGTATGCCCAATTGATTGATGACGCAGAGGGGTTAGAAAAGATTGAAAACCTTCAGAGTCATGACAACCATGACATATATGAAAAAGCAGTGAAAATGCTTGAGACTTATTGGCTGGAGGAGGATGAGGATGAGACACTGCCTTCTGGTGATGCTTCCCAATCTGGATTTCACTTTGGAGGCAATGAAGTTCCTGTTCCTTCCGGTGGATTTAAATTCGGTTAAGGTATGCAAGCTTATTCCCCATGGATGCTCTGCTTGAGATACTAATCTTGTTCAAAATGGACTGTGCCAACCCTTCTGGCAAGTAGGTGATGCCAATTGCCCTTGCTTAGTTGTGTGATTGTCGTGGCAATTGAGAATGTGTAAGTTTGTAAATTTATTTGATCACTTGAACCTGAAAGAGTGTTGACAAGGGTGAGAAGCCAGCCTTTTTTTTTATTATTATTTTTTTGGGTTTGGACAGAGCATATGAGCATATTCTCTCTTATTATTTTTTGACTAAAGTTGTAAACCATGAAAATTGGAAGGATTACTTTGCACTTAAATGCCATCTCTGTTTTTAATTTTCAGCATATAAGGTGACTGGTGGAATGAAGCTGAGAGTCCAGGTTCCTGTTTTCGTTGGGCAGTGAAGGCACTCGCCCTTGGGTCCTGTTTTGGTCCGGTTTGTAAGATGCCATTGAATAAAGCAGGTGTGTGGATTCAAGAATTGCATTAAATGGTAAAACTTATCACTGATAATTGGCATTGCTGGTGGAAACTACACAAACATAGTCCTTTGTTTTCATTTTTGTCAGTTTTTGTTCATTTTTTATTGTTCTAGATTTTTTTTTAATTATATTCCAAGGATGGACATGTAATCTGCGTGCATCTTCCTGGTTTATGAATACGAGTTAGAGCAATTAATTATAGAAAAAGGCTGCATATGTTAAATATTCTGCTTCCAGAGACCTTTCAGAGACAATCGGGTTCTCGAGATTTTGTCCCTTGTATCATTTGTTAGTTTGGGGGATCAAATTTTTTGGTCGGTTGATTATCAATGTCAAAAAAGCAATTATTAGTCTGCTCTTTTGGATAAACCCTCTAATTCTCTGGTAATGATTATTTGTCTTGTTGATTTCTCTCCTTTCTTTTTTTTTTCTTATGTCTATTAAGTCCTGTCAACTTCTCATTATCATAATTATCCTGATAAGATTGCATGATCCTCTGCTGACTTGTTGGGACCATGAAAACCGGCTGATGTAACCTAGAAAAGAAACGTTTGCATTATATTTACAAAGATATCTACAGATTCGTTTACTCTTATTTGCTGTCGACAGATGAAGATTTTAATTATATCAGGTAAAAAAAAGCTGGAAACTTCAAATTCAATCCAGTGGTAGTTCGGCTGAATTATAGTCTAATACAAATTCAAGCAAAGAATCGATCAGAGGCAAACTTTTTTCCAGAAAAAAAAAATTAAAAAAAAAGTATGTAGTACGATCCGACCGGGAATTATTGAAGTTACACGTTTCGAGACCTTGTGGTTGATTTTATGTCTGATTTGAGAGATGAGGCATCGCCATCACGGTCCAAAGCTACATTGTCCTTGTTAACCGTAGCAATACGCTCCTGATTCCTCACCGTTACGACAAAAACACCCCTAAACTACACAGGACACTCAATCGTCAATGCAAGAGCGAACGAGGAGGGTATTTCAGTAATATCATAAATACTCGAAATGCCATTAGTACTGTGGGTCAGCACAAGAAGAAAGAACTTGGAAGTATCCCAGAAGCCGCCATCAGTAAAGGTTATACAACTCTATGCTCGTGACTGGGGTTCTTTTGTTGTCCTTATCTCTTCCTCCATAATTCATTTGCGGTATTTTTATACTTTTGAGAGTATTAATTCAACTGTTTACTCGGAAATAGGGCATATTTCATCAACGCCTCTGTCTCTCTCTCTTTTATTTTTGCCACCATTTCGAAAATCTGAAAATAACAGACATGAAAAGCCAACTATCTCCAAGCGATGACGATGAAGTTGACGTGTACCCATCATCAACTATGGTGACGAGTTGTTGGTGGAGATCAGCTACTAAGTTTGAAGAATGTGCAAGGCTTAAGCATGGCCTTCCAAATATTTCAAGTCTAACGCCAAGACTTAGACTTTTTAGAGAGCATGAAAGATTAGCTTTCATTGCACATGAAGGACTTAATGAGCTACGTTACAAATTACAAATGTATCGGTCCGGTGATTGTTGGGTACCTACTGGAGGATTAACGAAAGAAGAAGTGGATATTCCTCCGATTGTTACAATTCTTTTGGTGGGCTTCTCTTCTTCTGGAAAGAGCTCACTTGTTAACCTAATGTACAGTGTTCTTGGTCGAACCGGACTCGTTCTTTTCGCTCAAACAAAGTCAGGTAATTAAGTGTGCACATTTCTTTAATTTCTACTTCTTAAAAATTAAGTTTGAATACAATTTCACAGTTCAAAAAATAATTCTTCTTTTTTTACATCATTTCAGGGAGTAGTAAAAAGAACTATACGACAATGTTCATGGAAGAGCACAATGTATTAAGATCAATAAAAAGTGGGTTTTGCGTTTATGATTCAAGAGGGTTTAATTATGACAAAGTAGGAGAGGCTTTAGAAGAATTGTCAAGTTGGATGAGTGAAGGAGTGCACCATAACCAGCTATGCTGGAGATCAGGAGATCATGAAGTTTTGCTAGAAGATACTGATGCAGAACAATTATCTTCTAGAAATTCTTCAAAGTTTCTACAGAGAAGAGTAAATTGTGCAATGGTGGTGGCTAATATAGCTGAAGTTTATAAAGCTCTAAAAGCTGGTGATTCCAAGCCTTTAGAGGCTACAAAAGAACTCTTTTGCTCCTCTGCTTTGAGAAATTGCAGTAAGCTCACTCTGATCTGTCTCAAGTTCTTTGTTCAGTTTTTTTTTTTTTTTTAATATTTCTTTCACTTAATTTGACATATAATACATTTGTGATTGCAGATGAGAATCCCATCTTGATCTTGACACATGGCGACTTATTAACAAGTGACGAGAGGATTGAAGGCAGGCTAAAGATAAGTGAAAGTTTAGGCATATCAGAGACAAATGGGGTATACGACGTCGTTTGCCTTACAGAATATGGATTTTTAGCAGAAGAATCTGACCCTGTTAGTGCTTATAGTGTAGCTGAAGCAGTATATAGGGCATTGCTTATATCAGACAGGGGACACTTGCCAAAGAAAACTTTGCAAGACTGGACGCTCTTCATATTATCATGGCTAATGTCTATCATGGCTATTTTTTTCGCTTTTCTTGCTCAAATTTGCTCTGCATTTGGACATTGCAACAAGCTGAAGCGTTAAAATTTAAAGAGAAGGAGATTAGGAAATGCAAACATATATTTTCTGTATATTGTTATGTGTTTTTTTAACTTATAATGACATTTTTATTTAATCATATATGTGTGAAAGACATGATTTCCTGTAGTCGAGGAGGACACAGCTTTCAGTCATAACCAACATCCTCTTCTTGAACTAGAGATCTCCAAAAGGTCATGGCTCCATTATTCAAGGTGCTTTGGGAGACCAGACATAATGGTGGAATTATTTTTTCAAAGAGAAAATAAAGTAGAAAAACCAAAGAATAATTAAAGCATCAATGTTTATTTATTTATTTTTTAATAATAAGTGGCAGCAAGAAGGTTCTGGTCATGCGATACTGTTGCTGTCTGCGGAGGTTGAAGACAAGAGATAAAGCAACGGATAGGTGTCTGTGTTTATGGACCAGAATCTATGGGCCGGGTTTTGTCTCTTCCTCTAACGTGTTCTGTTTTAACATTTGAATTACTGCCCTTACTTTTCCATCTTACTCCTCTGTCGTCTCTGTTTAGAAAATTCAGAACTGTAAAACGACAAACATCACAACTTCTCAAGATTCTTCTCCTTTCTACTATCATTGTCGTTAACACCCGGCAGTTTACCCTCCAAAGCCATTTCCAACATGAGCACCAATTAGTGAAAGTAAAGATCAATCTTTTTTTTATATATACTGAAAATATTTCACCCAGAAAGTAAAATTTAATCCCCTCAAAGTATTGTCAGGTGTTTGTGCAGTCCTCCTGAATCAAAATTTTGTTTATTTAAGATGGTTGAGCCTCTTTTATTCGGACCAACTGGCATTTCTATAGATTATTAATTTGTTATAGCACGCAACTATCTAAGTGTCCAGAGTATAGTATAAACTAGTATGCAACAGGATCAGATGAGGTAGGAAAAGAGGGTATTTTGGTCAAACTAAAATTAATAATAGAATTAGGGTTTTTGCGCCGCAGCAACAGGATCAAAATTGGGCACAGACAGTAACTACCTACGTATTTAGTGAGCCATATGTTTTTATACTGTCAACTGAAACCTTACCCTTTTTCCTATCCCCCTGTTTTTCTCTCTTTCCTCCTCTGCTCTTACAAATTAAGTAACACTCTCTCTATTCACCGTCGCTAAAACCCTTTTACTCCTCTCTCAGAACTTCTATATGCAATATTTTCCTGCTATTAGTTATTCTCCTCTTCTAATTTGTTGTTAGCTTATTTGCATGGTAATTGCTGTATCCAACACTTGAGCACTTTGTAATCTTGGAAAGTTAGGCCTCTCCACTCTCTAATGATGATGATTATTGATTTGAGCACAAATGTAATTAATCTTATCCTTATTGAACAGACTTCTTTTCTTTTCTTTTCCTTTTTTTTATTAATTATTTTATCATAGCATGTTTTGATTTAGTTCTTTCTTTATCTTGTTAAACAGGGTCAAGAAACAGAGGAAATACTTGATAATACTCCATCAAGCAATTCTAGTGAGTTCAAGAAAAGCTGCACAGATTGTCACACCACAAGAACTCCTTGCTGGAGAGTGGGTCCAGCTGGTCCCAAGGTTTGTATAGTTTCTTATTAAACATTTATGGTTTTATTTAACTTTTTTTTTTTTTGTATATAAATTTCAATGCTATGTACTTGCTCTGATTTTGCAAACCTTGTTTGTAGACTTTGTGCAATGCCTGTGGAATCAGATACAGGAAGAAGAGGAGGGATCTTCTCGGTTTGGACAAAGGAAGAAAAGATAAGAGTAAAAAGAAGATTGCTAAAAGTAGTAGAAGTAAGCTGGGAGCTCCTTTGATGTTTTCTGGAAGAGAAATGTTATTGCAGGAACAATGGAAAAGAAAGCTGGGAGAAGAAGAACAAGCTGCCTTTCTGCTGATGGCATTATCTTATGGTTGTGTCTCTGCTTAGAACAAAACTATTGTTGTAGCAAAAAAAAAAAAAAAAAAGTGGAAAAAGGATGAGAACTGTAAAACTAGAAGAAGACGATGTTCTCAATCAAGAAACGAGAATACAGAAAATTATTTTTCTTTAATTTTCACGCAGTAGTAATATGTTGTGTTGCCTTTTGGATTTAGAATTTTTCATGTTTCTTGAATTTGTGTTTGAGGATGCACCCAAGCATTTTCAGCAGAACAGAGTATATTTCCTTTGTGTTAATATCCACAAGTGGAATAATATCTCAAAATTAACGTATTGCTCATTTACCATTTAATTATACTGTAATAATATTTCAATTTTATTTTTAAAAACTTTTTGTTTCTTCTTTTCTTGATTACTGGTTGGAATTAAACTTATTATACTGTAAACTGATCAATTAAACCAAATCAAACCGATTTCAAGCAGATTTAATTTTCGTTTGGTTTTCTCCTTTAAAATCGAGTTTTGACTCGACCTTTGATTAATGATGATGCTCCTCGGACAATTTAGGTGTACAAGGAGCAGGAAGTAACTTCTCCATCCATCCAGATGTCTCTACCCCACAAGCAACACGTACACAGTACAAAAGCATTTTACAGCAAAGCACAATACACTGTTGCCACGTCAATAACACTAAGACACGTGTCCTCACGAAACAACTCCACTTCTCTAGAATGTCCTCTTTCTCTCCATACTCTTCCCTTCCCTTCCCTTCATTATCTTCTTTCTCCTTTCCCTCGTCTGATTCGACAATTGGAGTTCCTTGAAAGATTTCGCCAAGAAACGAAAAAATGGAGCACTCAAGATTAGCTACGACAGCAACGAGACTGTATAAGATTCTATTTTTAGCACAGAATCAAGCTCGGCAACGAGGATTCGCTGCCTCTTCCACTGGTCGTGTAGCTGACCCCGATATTTTCTCCAAGGAACGTGATCGTGAATTGAAACCCACCGTTCCCTCCGGAGAACCCGAAGTAATAATACAGACTCTTATCTATTTTTACTAAATTTAATTACAATGTTAAATTTTCATCGTTTATAACCGATTGAATGATTGATATATATGGAATTGGCAGGAAACAAGAAATCACTACGAGCCTGAAACAGCCAAGCGAGAAACGGAAACGGAAGCAGAAACAGAACACAGGACCAGTAAAGAAACTGAACCACTGACACAGTCGAAAGTGCCATATGCTTCTTCTCCTAGGCTGGAAAGCATTGGAGTGAATCATCCTCTAGATCCCTATGTTCAACAAAAACGGGAAAACTCGACGGTGACTGCGGAAGAAATAAGCTGCGCTGGTCTAGATGGTACGCCTTGGCCGGAGGATAAGGAAACGCAAGGAGAAGAAGATGAAAATGAATACTATAGACATCACAAGGCGTCCCCGTTGTCGGAGATTAAGATGGCGGATACTAGGACACCAATAAGAAGAGCAACTGATAGCACAGCCGATGCTGGCTTGGGCAGAGACGTAATTGTATGGCTGCCAGAGCAGCTTGACACTGCTGAAGAGGCGCTGGAAAGAGCTCGTAGGATATGGATGGAGAATGCTATGCGTGGCGATCCTAATTCACCACATGGACGGATTTTGAGAGAGCTTCGTGGAGAATGGTTTTAAGTCCTGCCAGGAGATATAATTATAAATAAAATCAGTACGTTTGATGTAATTCCTCTTGTTTCTTACAGAATCTTTTAAACTCCTGCCTTTGAATAATAATGATGCCCACATGTGAAATTCCTGTATAGTAATGTTATACTTCCTCCGTCTTTGCATAAAATTGAGGAAACACGTTAATTATAGTCACATTATATAAAATATTTATATATTTTTTTTAAATTGTCTGTCTTTAAAAGAAATGTTATTTTTAAAATTTAAAATTATTATATTTACAATGAGGTGTATAAAATAAAATATGCGAGTGAGACATTTGAGAAATGCAGAAGGATCCAATTACAGACAAAACTTTCATTTTTAGCAGAATGAGGATGCAAAACGACATTTTAAAATGTCGGCAATTTAGTTTGGCGGAATCCAAGTAGAGTTTCTTCACTGCAAAGTGATATGCAAGTAACTGCTAAAACGACAATGGTCAATTTTATATCAAGTAACACGATTACTTCGCTATTTGGCATGCATCAGTTGAACACGGGTTCTACCTCTTAATCATCAATCTTTTTCCTTCGGGTCCACACCGAAGATTTATTTCACATGCAAAATTCTGTTATTGGAATTTTAATTTCGGGCCTCTTCTAATGCAAAAAGAAATAAATAAATATGAATTCTTGTGAAAATAATTTTTACTACTGATCTTCACATATATATTATATATGTTAATTAGTATAATTTTTGGACCAGATGATACGTGAAAGCCTTTGTTAAAATGGGATAAGGACCACTATTTTTGCAAATTTTATTTTATTTTGTTTATTTTTTTTATATTGTGATAATTGTTCGTAAAAATGGTGCGGCCACCAATACACACACCATGTGTACCCATATTTGGCTCTTCGCCCTTTCTCTATCATATAATAGTAATACTAAACCTACACTTCTCTTTATCTCCAATCCTCATATCCTCTGCCCAAAAATTAATGGCAATCGCCATGAAAATTCTGCTCATTCTAAGACTGCTCTTAGCATGTACTTTCTCATTTACAAAGTTAACTACCACAGTATCAGCAGTGTACAAAGACCAAATGCCATGCACAATGTGCTATTCATGCGACAACCCATGTCAGCCTCTCGCATCACCTCCACCGCCGCCACCCATCCCTGAATGCCCTCCACCACCTTCTCCTCCTCCACCAGCTCTTCCTCAATGTCCACCACCGCCAGCTCCAGTACATCACTGCCCAGAGTGCCCGCCCAATGCAATTCCGATTCCATTTGGACCTCCAGCTCCTATAGAGCCTAGATACGAACCTCCACCGGATGGTGAGTTTTACGCTCCTCCAGTTTCAGGTTATGGAACAAATCCAACGCCTTACTTTCCGAATTATATTCTTCCGCAGCCATCTTCCGTGACTGACTCTGTCCATTCGAAATTGATGCCGATGATTATCCCTGTTTTGGTTTCCTTTACAGCTCTATGCTGCTTCTAAATATTACTGTATTATTTCACATATGCGTGTGTAACTCTTGGGCTAATACGAATTTGTAGAGAAGAACATACTATCCATTTCAGTAGCTCGACGTAGAAATTCTGGTGTCAGAAGAATTGTATAATTATTGCATGGTATGTTCCTTGTAATTTTATTTTAACAATTAATAATGGAATTATATTTACTCTCAGCTTTAGTACTTAATTATTATTTTTACGTGTGCTATAAAAATATTTTAAATGAAAAAGAAAAGAGATATCAGGATAAGAAATTTGACCTTCAATGTTACGAGACTCATATTTTGGGCTTTTAGCTCAATAAGAATGGCCTGGCCCATTAGTTACGAGGTAACTTGACTGTGCTGAACGAGCAATAGGACTGCTACCTTTGTCTACAAGTTTCATCTAGAACAATGGTTTTTAATTTTCTAAACTTTATTTTTTTTTTCATCTTCTTTTCATATGGTTTCGTAGAAGACAAAACACGGGAAAGTCCAATGACCAATGCACATGGGCCCACTCCTTCCAACATTACTAAAATCATCATTCGTCCTCTTCTCTCTGCTCCCGACTGGTTTCACCTTTCTCATACTCCCTCTCCGAAATTTTGATCAAACAGTTCCTTCTCCTTCCTGAATTTACAATTCTGAATGGGAAACTCAAAAACCCTATTCTCAGTTTTCATTCTCTTTCTCGTCAACTTCTCATTAACCGCATCAACAATAACACCAGCCTCGTCCAAAGACCAAATATCATGCACAATGTGCTCTGCCTGTGACAATCCATGTCAACCCCTGCCACCGCTGCCACCTCCTTCACCGCCACCACCAGCTATTGTCTCTGACTGTCCACCGCCACCTGTAACGCCTAGTTCAGGTACATTCTACTACTCCCCGCCCCCGCCGCCATCAGAGCCTACCTACATTTACTCATCTCCGCCTCCACCTGAGAATAGTGGCGATTCTGGTGAATTTTATCCTCCACCAAACTACGGGAACTATCCAGGTCCACCGCCGCCAAACCCAATACTTCCTTATTTTCCGTTTTATTATTATAATCCTCCGCCATCTTCTTTTGCTTCTCAATCTGTCCGCTTGGAGATGCATTTTCCAATTGCTCTTTCCGTTTTTCTTTTTGTTTCTTTTATATTCTTCTACTGAAAATGATTAAAAATAATATCTGTTTAAATCTTTTCGTTGTGTAGAAAATAAAATTTTTTGTTAGAGCTTATGATGTAGGAAAGATATAGAGGAGAAGAAATAAAGCTTGAAGATGATCAAAGAAATATCTCTTCAAAGCCACTCATATTGTAATCTTTTCTCTTGATTCTTGATGTATTTCTTCATTGTCATGATTTGTGAAATTCATACAAAATTTCGTAATATTTTCCCTTTGGATCATTATTAGCCTATTTCAAGCCTCTCAGTTGTTTAATAATTAATGTTTATTGTCACCATCAGCTAATGTTGTTAACGTTATTAGTTGGAAATGATTACAAATCTGTTTAAAAAATGAATAAAGTCAGAAAAAGGAGAAAGAGAGAGGACAGCTTTTCCAGCTTGCTTTAAGGAGTAAAAAGGTGAAGAGAAGCTTCTAAAAGGGTAAAGTTGGCGGAGGAAAGGGAAGATTAGGCGAATTCAGCGCCTCTGTAGTCCACTACCGATCATGGCATGTGCTTTTTTATTTGTAAAGGAAGGTATTGTCTACTTGGAGACATGGGTTTTGGTATGAAAATTATGCTCTTGCACATGACTAATCAAATCACTTTGGCTTGCTCTTTTCCTACATTTTATGCTTTCTCCAAATTATTAAAGAGATAAATTAGGAGTCAACAGTATAATACTGGGATATGAGAGTACAAGGAAGAACGCGCTTATGGCCAAGATACACCTCAAATTTACTATAGATATATACATTTTCATTTCATTATTGAAATTATTAGCTAAATAATGAATTTTTGTCTTATAATATTAAAAAATAGTATATCTTCTTTTAGATACATAATTATATTTTCATGGGGTTTGCAAATAATTTCGATATTTAATAATTTTATACATAATTTCCTTCCATATTTATTCTCCTCATGTATTGTGTGTATATGTAGTGGATACCACCCACTTCAGTTTGGGCTCTTGGGCTTTAGCCCATCGATGTTCACTTTGGGCTGGCAGCCTTCGCGCTGTTTTGGTCACTCACGAAACGTCCGCGTGTATCTCTCACGTTCTACATTCAGTTGTTCATCACTGTTACTTCCACTCTCCGCGCCTAAACAAAATTTGAAATTGAAAAAAAGAAAAATCTTTACTCATTCAAATACAAAATATTTCACTTTCCTCTTCATCCTCGTCTTGATCTTTCACCTTGCTCTGTCTCTCTCACCAAAATAATGGCGAAAGGAACAGTTGTTACTGCTACGAAGAAGAAGGATAACAGAAAGACCACCAACTCCCCTCCTGTTCTCCACCATCCTCCTTACTTTGAGGTACTCTTCATTTCCAATTTTCTCTTTTGAAATAATCCAAGTTTTTAATTTATTTATTTTTAACAATTACAGATGATAAGTGGAGCTATAGTGGCGTTGAAAGAGAGAAACGGATCAAGTCAGCCTGCAATTGCAAAGTTGATAGAGGAGAAGTACCGAACGGTTTTGCCCTCAAATTTCAAGAAACTGCTTTCGGTACAACTAAAGAAGTTCGTAAAATCTGAAAGACTCGTTAGGATCAAACATTCCTACAAGATTTCTTCCACTGAGAAGCTAAAGTTGGCCATCAAAGAAACCTCCACTACCCAGAAATCAAAATCTGACGCCAAGAAGAAGCCTTCACTGCCTCCTAAAGAAAAGACTGGAAAAAAGATTAATATTTCAGAGAAGGGATCCAAGACTGAAAGACTTGGTCAGGTTAAGACCCCTGAGGTTCACAAGAAGTCCAAGAAAGATGGAAAGACTGAAAAGATGAAGAGACTGAGTCAGGTGAAAACACCTGAAGTGCTTAAGAAGAAACAGAATCGAAAGGCTAGAAGGTGATGTTTGATGGATCGATGGATATTATGTTGGTTCTTGGCCTGGGTTTAAGTTTTTCTTTTTTCTTTTTAATGCAAAGACCTTTTTGGTGCTGTTCTTAATGAATTAAAATTCGGTACACTCAATGCATTTCATTGACAATTCTCTAAAATACAAAAATGTTGTCAAAATTTTAAATAAATGCCGGAAAATATGGTTGGGAGCGGAAAGGATTAGAAATTACGGGGGATTTCCATATCTCAGATCTGTGCGGTAAAATTAATTATTTTGATATCTGTTAAATCTTTTAGTGACATTGTTTGAGCAACATAAATATTACATGATTTAACTTTTCACAAAAAGCTATTTTAATCTCTAAAAGTTAATTCAAACGTTATGTTACCAAATAATTTTTTAATCAACGTTCAACTTTAAAGCCTCAATCTAGTGATATTAACGTTGTTTCATTCATGGCTTGAAGTGTTAGGCTACCCTCGTTCAAGTTGGAAGTTCGCCAGAAAAAGAAAAAGAAGACAAATGCGCAATTAATACCACCTAAAAATTGGGTATTGGGTACAAAGAGATGAATGTGACAAATCTAAAACACTATCACATATTTTGTTCTTATCTGTTTTTTATGAATGGGAAAGCAATTTGCGAAGCACTTATAATAGCAATAGGTGTAATTATTATCATTTGACTTTTCTTTTCATGTTCTTGAGTTCCATCAACAGCAACAGAATATGAAGATCAATCTTCAATGGTGGGACGTTCTGTTAACAGTTTCAGAGCAACATCAAGACTTTCTAGGTTTACTTAAAATCCTATTTGATAATTTTACTTCCAAAACAAAAATCAGTAGATTAGATTTCCAATTAAGCTGAGGGAACACGAGAATTTGGTAATAAGCCAAACGAGGTTTCCTTTACCTACTCTCATTCTCCTCTATTAATTATTTTTTTTATTAATAATTCAGAGGCCATTGCAAGTTTGAGAATATGAGAATTAACACTTTGGATGATATATTAATGTATTTTTTATTTTTTTTTCTTTGTATTTAATAATTAAAATTAGTTTAATTTAATATAGACAAAAAAATTTATTGAAACAATTAAAAACATGTCTTTCAAATCTTGGAAATCTTTTAGTCAACTAGGTTAAAAATCAATAGATAATTACAGTTTTGTTCCTTTTTTTTCCTGTTTCTTAATGTTTTTTTTTTATGAATATTCTCTTGCACATTGTTCCGGTAAAAAATGTGGTCCGCGGAGATTGATATTATATTCTCATCTCCATTGGTATTAAGATGGCTGGCTACGCCAGCTAAGGCAAACCAACATCTTGTTAGCAGTTTACCATTTTTTTTTTTTTTTTTTAAATGTCCTGCAGATCATGTATCTCGATCCCACAGATGTGCTAATACCATCTTATGACTGATGGTTAAGCTCCACTGATCACTGTCGTTAATTTAACGAAAGACAAAATCCGACGGTCAATGTACATTGTATCTGGCGCGTGCCATGTAGAAAGGCATGCAATAGCATTAAGAATGCAAGTAGGTAGAAAATAGCCAATCTTATTTATGAATGCCGCTCTCTTTGTTCCGGTCCATTAATAAATAAAATTATAGCTCACTTCCATCCCATCCCATCCATATATCTTAGAGTATTGATTTAACTTATCATGCCTTATTTGTTTTCTTTCATCTGATACCCAATTTATCGATTCTCATCTACCCGCCTCCATTCCTCTTTTTCTCTTAAAAACAAGCCAAACCACCACTAGATCCATGGAAGGTGCTTCGACCACTATGTACACTAAGGTCAGACGCTATTGGAGGAGGAGAGGCTACGAGAGGTTAAATGAATCGAGCCGTAGGCGACAGAACACGGCGGAGTTGGGTTCAACCCCACAGAAAAAGTGGAGGGTATGGCGGATCAAGATCAAACCTAAGCTTAAAATCTTTAAAATGTCTTCTCCTAGGAAGTTTTTCGTTTGGCTACGCGACGCTTACGTTAAGATGATGATGGGATTTGCTAACTCGCGCGTGATTGGAGCTGGATACGGTGGCGGAGCAGGGGATGGGTTTTCTACTTTTGGAAAACGGCCACTCAAAGAGTATGATGAGAGGATGATCATTGAGATCTACAAGTCGCTAATGATCGCGCAGGGTCAGTTGGTGTCCCGCGAAGCACCCAGGTTTGGCTCCCTGCCTAGACTTCCTGCTATAGTAGAATCATAATTAGTATGTTTATTGCCAAATAAATTGGGGTAAAAAATTGCCGCAAGGAATTCATGTTCTCTTCCTTTTCCTTTTCTTTTTTTCTTTTTCAAAATTAAGTTCGCAATTAGAATTGTAATTCTAGCAAGCAATTAGAATCTTCGGTTTGGCAGTAAGTAGATTTTAAGATATTTCAAATAAAGAAAAAAAAAATTCTCAGATAAAATCATATAGACCGGGTCCATTCCATAAAAACACTGTTTGTTTTCTGATTATCCCATTTCGGAGGATGAAGTTTCAAGCTTCAACAGATGGATTTGAAATTCTAATTATAAATTAATAGTAATTAATTAGAGAAAATGTTTTTGATGTAGCGGCAGTATTGACTATGCTAAGCATGTGCATTTTCAAGCTTCTGCCGTTGGTTTAGCTTACAATTACCAGCTCTCTAATTCTAAATGAGTCTTTTTAGAAGTGAAAAAAGAAGCTGCATGCTTCGTGCTTCAGCTGAACAAATTTATACCCATTGATTATGCAATGCTATAGAGTTGGCAGGTAAGGTCTGACATGCTGCCCTTCCTACCTCGTCGTGTCGGTGTATTGTTTAATTTTAACTTTTAGATTTACGATATAATAAACAATTATATCCTTAAAAAAAATTCATTCATTCAATTCAATTTCCAGAATAGACCAAGATTCATAAAAGTTTAAAGATTTAATGAGTAAAATTCGAGTTTGCGTAGAGAATGGAATGAAACTGTGGGAGCCACATCACATTAAGCTAATGTATATTGAATGCAGAGAAATGAAGGATTGGTTAAATGATATTATTGGATTTTTGTTGATAATATAATAGTATTAATATTTAATACTTATCACTTAAGTTTAGTCAGCACATCAGATTTGACTCATCAACCTATTTTTCACTCTAAATTCTGCTTTCTTGGGACACACAGCATCATCAAGATCGTTGAAGAGGATTTAGATTCTTTCTTTGTCGTTTTTCACTCCATCCCCTGTTTTAAATTTAGCTGGTCTAATAGAATTATTAGCTGATGAACTGATAATTAATTTGTAAAAAAATAGAGAATTCGAGTGCCTTATGGGCACCGTTTCTCCGAAATCTTGGTCGTTTGAACTATGAGCAGTCATCACGACTTCAACTTTATTATTTATATACCCATCAAAGTTACCCGACTGTTCAGTCAGAATTGAATTGACAAAATTTAACTACGATGACCGAAAACTGGTTCAACCATTGACCTTATGAAAGGGGTAATAGTGGAATAGGAATACATATTGTCAATGTCATTCCCTCGTTGGAATTCTTGAATTTTTCCCATCATGTAAGGAAGTTGGTTGATAGGAAGTTGTGTGTGGAAAAAGAAGTGAGGTATAGTCTTTGAAAACCATACATTATCCAGTACAGGTGGTCATCAGCGGATGCCAACGATATTGTACTTATCCGAGAAAGTCGCAATTTGGTTACCGTATCTATTTAAATAAGGCCTGACCTAAATGAGGGCCCATATCGATAGCAGTTCACTTCGGGGCTTGGCTTTTGAATCCAATTCCGAACCCACCAGTGTAGAAAAATGTCCAATGGGCCTTTGAAATATCAATTTGATTGTGTTGGAATCAGGAACAAAACTTCCTTCTTGGATTTTGGGTTTAACGTTTACACAGAACACAGTCCATGATGGAGGGTGGAACACATCACACATGTTTTAGCATTTCGAGAATAAATTTTTTTTTTTAAATCAATAAATGATATCTATTCTAGTGGTGAGGATGATGCCCTAGGTGGTCCGAATTTAATTATTAACCATATAATATTTAATTTCTTTTCTTACAGTGGATTGTACTATCCCTCGAACGATAGTGTAAAATATACAAATTGAGTGAAAAATACCGATAAAATACACATTTGGGTAAACTCATACGATCATGTTGCATAATATATTAAAAGAGCAACATATACCTTTGAGAAATCTCTGCTCTAATCTGTAAATCCTGCGGAGACCAATACATATATAATTGTTCAAGCCTCTAAATTCAGTTTTTTTTTTTTTTTTTTTTTTTTTTTTTTTTTATCTCTTAATATTTGATTTGTCAAATTTTGGACAAGATCGTGTTGGTTGAAGGAGGCCGTTAGGTGGTTGTTAGGGAAGCTTAATATATTAAAATAATAATAATAATTATTATAATAAGCCATAATGACTGTTAGCAAATAAAATATTAAGAATATATAAATTAATTATCATGAAAAAAGTTATTCATTCAAGAACATTCTTGGGCATTAAGCACCGGAGTAGCTGCTTTTCTTTTCTAGACTGTCTTTCCATTCTTTTCGTGGATATGATGCGCATGTCTAAGCAATATAAAAGGACCAACTTTTATTTATATATATGTAATCGAAAAATGTAGGCATAAACTTTAAAAAAAATATATATATATATATATGCTTCAACTGTTGATGGACTGTTGCTTAGTCGATTCAGGCAGGAGTAAAGTCCACATCACTACATGAGTAGAAGAAGAAATCTGAAAATTGATATTGAAGAAAGCTGAGGGTGAAGCCCATGAAGTATACATCATATTTAACCAAACATGCCACTTATGTATATACAACAGCTACGTGTTTCTACCTTTAACAAACCTGTTTGTTCCTGAAATTAGAAAGCAAAACCAATATCGTCTTCCATTTTCTACTTCTTATGAATTATATATATTGACAAGTCTCCAAGGCCAGAAAATAATTTTTAGATTAAAATATAGAGATGCAGTGATTTCAAATTAAATTATTATTTATATAATTAATTGTAAGCTTTTGATTTTCAATTCAATTATCCTATTCTGTATTGCATTTTATTACGTTTCAATCTAAGCTAATTACAAACAGATTTTGGTAAAATTGCAGTTTATTAGAAATAAGAAAAAGGTAAAACATAATTGTTTGATCTGACCTATTGTTCTCCCAGTCGAGAAGGAATAAGTCAATTTTATGTAGGTAAGGCATAAAACTGACCACCCAACGGCTAAACGGTAAACAAGTAGAGAAAAGGATTTGGTTTTGAAAATTGAGCTCTTTTTTGCTGGTCAATCTTTAAACTACTCTATAGGCGCTAACGGCTACCCCAATTAACGTCTATAATCTGACGTCGGACCTGCGGCCGTCACTTGATCCCCAAATCAATAAATTAACTCATTTCATTCAATTTTTATTTATAAAACAAATGCTTATATCATAAATTCAAATAATGTTATTTCGTTTTGTTTGATAATTTCTCTAAAAACAAAGGTCGTTATCCAATCAACTTGTCGTCCGCATATAACATTTTCAATTGTCTGAAAAGAAGTTAATGATTTTCACTTCCTTGGCATTTCAGAGTCGAGCGTCCGCCATGGTTCATTCAAGCTTTTGTGAAGAATTGCAGCCGTACGATAAAGTCATTGATGTGATAATAGAGTCACCGACCCATCTGAGGTAATGCATTACATTTTCATTTTTGGTCATTTGCCTCATCATAACGATCTGAGAATAGCTAACCATATATTTCACCTTGATAATTTGAAGTTAAATTTCATTCATCTGATAATACGACTGAACACTGTAAATACTTAAATAATTACAAATTAAATTCCAGAAAATAACTGACAGATAACAAAGGTGAAGTCAGGAGAATTTAATTGAAGGCGCGGCGCCTTTCTAAAACTTTTCCTGAAATGTAAACTAAACTCTGTTTTTGGTATAGACAGAATCTCAACGTGACGGAGCTCAATGGAGATCGGATCGGATCCGATCCATAAATTGAAGGGTGGAAGCCAGGCTGTGGGAGTGTACGGACTGATGAAAAAATGTTGTCACCGAGGTACACGCTTCACAAGGTCTAATAATTATGTAATGCATAGCCATAGCTGTGATGATCAGAACTTGCTGGTGCTTCGTACGCCTGCACTCCGTAAATGGGACATGACACAATTGGTAAAAGATGAAGCCACGTGTTTCCCGCTTATTGGTTTGACTTAAACAGCTGGTCTACACTACCTCCTTATTCAGTCGGTCCCTCCTGATGTTTTCTGACGAGTTTTACAGTTTACCCTGGATTTTCTCTGGCCCTTTTCGCCTTTACCGTCTCGATTATTGTACAATTTTAGATTTTTACATGAACGTAAAATGACAGACAAGGAGTGGTAGCGTGGGGGTCCAGAGATTCTGCGGGACCCGACCCGACTCGACTCGACTCGTAGAATGACAAACATGTATGTTTACCAAGAAAAGAAGTCATTGATACATACTATTTTACTTTATCGTCTTGATGAGCTTAAAATAGTCCCAGCAGCAGAGTGCAGGGATGGGATGATGGAACATGCATTCCTGATTGGCTGCTTCAATGATTTTAGTCACGGTTTTAATTGGCAGAGTATCATTCACATGGTTTCACCTGTTAAAGAGCTGGCTAAGTTTCTTTTTTAGTATTTTTTTCCTTTCTCAATTACTTGAAAAGTTTATGATTAGGTGAAATTTTCTTTGAACGTTTCGTTTGCCAGTTCTGATCGACATAAAATGGGATTATTGCCAGTTCTATATATATATATAGAGAGAGAGAGAGAGAGAGAGGAAAGAATTATAACATTATTAAACATTGTTAAGAAGAGCAACCAGACAGTGGAGGAGAAAGATGAAACTGAAAAACTATTTCCAGGTTTCTGAATCCATTTATTGGAGATCCAAATCAAAATCACATCTATGAAGAGCTTGATGACGATTAGTTTATTTGGCGGTGAAATAAGCTGCTCCATTCTCTAGCCCCAAAAAGCAAAAGCCAACATTGCAAAAAGCCCTGTGAAGACCACTTTTAGGTGTAAGTGTAACACAATGATTGGAGCAGGCCAAAGACTGCTTTATTAAGCTAATAGAATATGATATGTGATGTTGATGCCTCATCCATCCATCCATCCATCACAACTTTCCCAATTGCCAAAAGGCCACAGGCAAGTTTTATAACTATTTCTCATTACAACAACTACTGGTTTAATATTAAACCAAATCCAAAAACGCTAACACACCAATTTAGTTCAAAATTAGTTAATAACACGTGTTTAAACTCCTAATTTTCTTATTATTTATCCACATTCAACTTTTTAACATTTATTTTTCTTAACGCCAATTTACATTTCAGGTGTACAAGGCAATGGGTATGTATATACAGTAAAAGCACAAGAGGTGGTACTGCGTGCTTGCTAGTTTGAGGACGCAATTGTAATTGTAATTGTAATTGTAAAAGAGGACAAGGACAGCTGGTTCTTTCCCTCTCCTAATCATGTTAATCAATGTGAAGGAAATAATAATCGAATACTACTAAAATAGATTTTTTATATTTCCAATTTCAGGTTTTATTTATTTTTATTCAAATTAAAAAATTACTCTAAATTATACTAATTTGTTTTCTGGCCGTGGGAGATTTCTATGGTGGTAAACACAAGGAAAGGAAACACAAAATCCCTTCTCTCTCCAGTCCCCACTTGTTTCTCTCTTCTGCTTCTATCCCTTCTTCTACAGGCCAATACCGAGAGATAGAGTGCGAGTAGGAAGACAGAGAGAGACCGGTGGGGGGAGTAGAGCGCACTGTAGCACCGGGGCCTTATTCTGCGCCCTGGTTTGGTTTAATGGATTCTTTCTGTTTTCTCTCTCCTTGAAGCTCGCTTCGTTCCCACGACATTTCTACCTTGAAGCACAGGAAAAGATCGATTCTATCTTTCTTTCTTTTCTTTTTTTTTTTTTTTTAATTTTCTAATTTCTGCATTTCACATCATCAAACTTCACTCTGGCAGACCTTAAAGGAACCCTAACGTTCCTTCGATCTTCCCTTTTCTCTGTCCTGCCAGATCGCGTTGATTTCAAATCAAAGAAAAAGAAGAGGAGAGGGATTTACCGTGGAAAAATGCTTTGGATTATGAGATTCTCAGGCTTTTTCTCCGCGGCAATGGTCATGATCATCCTTTCACCTTCTCTCCAATCCTTCCCCCCTGCAGAGGCCATTCGATCGTCTCACCTCGACGGCCACTTGAGTTATAGGGCTGACGATTCGTCAGAACGATTCTCCTTTCGAAAGGCTTCCGTTTTTCGCAATGCCGAAAAATGTGGCTTCACCGACAATCGAATCTCAGGGAGAACGGGTCTCTGCGATCCTTCCTTGGTACACGTTGCGATTACACTTGATGTTGAGTATCTCCGGGGTTCAATCGCTGCCGTTCACTCTATATTGCAACATTCATTGTGTCCAGAGGGTGTTTTCTTTCATTTTTTGGTCTCAGAGACCAATTTGGAACCCCTAGTGCGATCTACTTTCCCTCAATTGAAGTTTAAGGTATATTATTTTGATCCAGAGATTGTGCGGAATCTGATCTCCACTTCCGTGAGGCAAGCCCTTGAACAGCCCCTCAATTACGCGAGGAATTACATGGCTGATCTATTAGAGCCCTGCGTTCGCAGAGTGATTTACTTGGACTCTGATTTAGTTGTGGTTGATGATATTGCAAAGCTGTGGACTACAAACTTGGGTTCTAGAACAATCGGTGCCCCGGAATACTGCCACGCAAACTTCACCAAATATTTCACGGGGAGTTTCTGGTCAAACAAACGATTTTCTGGTACTTTCAGCGGTCGGAAACCTTGTTACTTCAACACTGGAGTAATGGTGATAGATCTGGTAAAGTGGAGACGGGTCGGGTACACAAAACGGATTGAGAGGTGGATGGAGATTCAAAAGAGTGATCGGATCTATGAGCTAGGGTCACTTCCGCCTTTCCTGTTGGTTTTTGCGGGACACGTGGCGCCGATAGAGCACCGGTGGAACCAGCACGGATTAGGTGGTGATAATGTGAGGGGCAGCTGTCGTGACCTACACCCGGGTCCTGTTAGCCTCCTGCATTGGTCTGGCAGCGGCAAGCCCTGGCTCAGAATCGACTCGAAGCAACCGTGCCCACTTGATGCACTATGGGCACCATACGACTTGTACGGACACTCACATTGAATCACAGGAGTAGTCGCCGCCGGTAAATTCCATTCAGGACTGTTTTGTCACTAATCTTCTTTTTTTGTTTTTTTTTTCCTTTTTGGTTCTTTAATTTCTTATTTTGCCATTTGATTATTTTTGTGTCTTCTTCCTTCTTCTTCTTCTTCTTCTTCTTACTAGACCTTACCGATTTTTCTTTATTTTCATTTTTTTAGCTATAATATCAAATCATTTCTGTCAGGAGATTTGTATTTGTATTTTATTCTATTTTTTTGTTATTTATGTCTCTGGAAATAAAATAAAATAAGAAAAAACAAGGGATATTCAATTTGATATAGTGCAGTGCTTATTGGATTTGGCATCATAGTTACAGTAGCAATTAAGGCCAAACACAGCTGCTCTGTTAATAGGAGGAAAGGATAATTATCGTTCGATGGAGGGAAGACGGGGCGAGAGACAGACCGCAACAGACTGTACTGTACATGTGACAACAGTGATGTTGAAGTGGAGTCTGGAGATAATTTTTAAAATGACCAAATTGCATTTTTAATGTCGTTGCAATTGGCAATTGTAAATTACTAACGTCTTGGTTGGTGTCGGTCAACTTGTTTTTTAGGCCTTCGGGGTGTTCCTGTGTTTAATCAGGTAGCATTGATTTTGTTTTTTCTTTTTGTACAAAAAATGGTAGGCCAGGCCCATTCGTGTTATGTGGTACAGTCGATTGCTTACTATTTAAGCATTGGAAAATTCTTTATTACGCCCTATATGCTTTTTGCACGCCATTTCTATAACTAGAAGAGTTAAATATACAAACTGTAGATGGAGCGGGATGAGCAAAAGTTGGAGTGAGCGAAGTCAGATGTGGTTGTGTGATGGCCCCAAAAGGCCGAAAAGAACTCTACAAGAGAGTTAAGGCATTGGAAGAATCTAAACTAAAGGCTAGAGAGGTGATGATGGTAGCAAAGTTGAAGATTTATTAGATTATACTATGGATAGTGTTTTGGTTGGGTGGCAGCGGTGGGAAGTTTGTGAACCACCTCATATCTTGTCCTTTGCGGATTTTGGTGGCATCCTTTTTTCGGTTCAGCTTGATTTGCATGTTTGTTTTTCTGATAACTATAATTTTAGGTTATCCAGCTGTGATTAGAATTAGAAAATGATGTAGGATTACTGTAACTTAGCTTGAAATATTATTTAATATTATATTATATATATATATATATTAAATTCTAACAATTATGAATTTTTATTTGAGATGGAGACTATTATTAACAGCATAAGAAAGATCAGAACTTCAATTTCGGAATCGAAGGGGACACAATTCAATTGTTGCGTAGGAAGTGTCCATAGTAGAACTGGGGACCGATTCCTTCTGCCCCGGCATCACACGTGGACGTTTACTACGTGTGGTTTTAGTTTATTTAATCATGGAATGGGATTGGATTGTATTTTTTCTGCATAAAAAATGTCTAGAAATTATTCATTTTGTGATTTTTAGGTTTTAATTCTCTATGTGTTGGCGGCTTGTTTTTGTTTTAGCTGTTTCTTAAGCGTCAGATGAAATTAATTGATTAACTTTATAGGAAAAATTGATTAGGACTAAGCAGCAGAAATCATAAACAAGATGGATCTGAACTTGACAGATTTTGTTTGTCTCCGCCAATAATTGTAATCTTATACAAGAAAAATAATTATTTTAAAAACTAATCATTTGGTAGGTTTAGATAGTTCTGGAATGTAACAACGAGGTAATCATCCCCTGTAATACAACTATTTGAAATCACTCGTTTCATTCGCGGACTGAGTGGACTCACTGCTCACGTCATTGCTTTTCATGCCCCCAACCCCTCTCCTTATATGAAGAGAGTCGGTTACTCATGCGCACGATGATATGCCGTTTTCTGACGATTTTCACGTCGTTTTTCCGCTCATCGTTTAAGCCTTTTTAGATAAGAGGACTAATTAATTAATTAATCAAATCAAATAATAAAAAATAGTGAAAAACCTTAACTAAGGATATGGGTTTCTTTATGCAGAAGTCTTACAGCTCATCTAACATTACATAAAACTCCCATCAGGATGCCAGGATTTTGAACACAGCATTAAACCCACGGCAGCAGCAAGCCCTGAAATAGTATTATTTGAGCAAATTCCAAGCAGCTTGATTGTTTTAGATCAACAAGAATAAAACAGAATCCTAACACATCAAATTGAGAGTTTCAGACCTTCAAAGAACTTGGTACGAGTTGCTAGCAAGTCCAACCCAAACATCATTCGGTCATAGAAACCTAAAATGACTTGACACCATTTACTGCCAAAAACAAACAAACATTTGGGTTTATATGAGAAACATACGCAGGTAAAAAGGACCGCTATTTGTTCTCTGCTACATAAAAAACATTTGCTTACACAAGGCAGCAAGCTGCTTCAATCAAGTGGGACATACAATTTAGTAGTCAGATGTTGCCACAATCATTTTTTTAAGTTCTATTTCACCCACTGTCTCCTGTTCTTCCTGGGGTGAATTTTTAATTACCCATTTTCCATATGCTAGTTGAGTTAGTCTTAATTATTTCTTGAGGTGAAAATTGTAAACGTCAAAAAGACAACTAAGCAATTGACAAGCAAAAGCATGTGGGCTATAGAAGCAAGTAAAGGAGAGAAGTGGGACAAAAACAATGTTGAATGTTCCGTGTGGATAGTACCACATGAAAAGCCTATTTAACAAAATAGGAAAAGGAATCCAAAATTACACATTTAATTTAGAAAATGATTGTCTAATCTTATCTTATCTTATGTTCTGTAGGTCTATATCAGTGTGGTGGGATCTGAAAGAGAAATGTGAAATGTCAAGGAGGATGATTTTACAATATTCTGAGGTAAATTTAACTCCAAAGAACTTGGAACAAAGTTACTGCTGATACACAAGCTATAAAAGATTACACACTTCTTCAACAATAATGGAGGCGACAATTCAAATCAATTACAAAGTAAAACTACAAGTACGAAGTTGAGAAACTTCAAATCAATAACTACTGCATACAGGCCTATTTTATATCAATCAAGGGAACTGAAATTGATTGTAGACTTCCGTTCCAGAAGGAGGACTAATGTACACCCAAAGCAAAGAAATGATAATAGAGAGCAATCCAGACCAGACATAAACAATGGTTGGTACTTTCCCTCTTCTTCCCATCAAGCCTTTTGCAAAAGGGTAGAGATGAGACAAAACCCAGAAGCTGAAGAACACACCTCCAATAAGCTTGCTCCACTGTGGAATAGGACTGTACAGAGTCCTTGATACTCCTACTGCAATTGCAATGAGGTTTATCATCATTATTGTAATTGGAGGTAACATTAAGAAGCTCCATTTAACCACATATAGCTCAGCAAACTCATCATCCCCATCATCAGGCGTGCTGGATTTTGATGTCAATGTGAATGAGATGTCAACTCCCGCTATAACCTTTAGTAGTCCTTGTAATACTGCTGCGGGATGTGCACTTGTTCCTCCAATCAACCAAAACTGTTCGTTTCTCCACCAATCATGGAGAGTGATTCCTGACCATTTGATTTCCAGGAGTGCAAGCAAGCATAGTGTAATTGTTATACCCAACAAGAACACTAGAAAGGTCACGTTCAGAGATTGGACTATAAATTGACCAGAGAATAAAGATACCGCTGGTAAGAAGCAGTAAACTATGAGAAACATAGATGTAAAAGGGTACATTCCTACATTGAAATATGCAACCCTTTGCAAGAATTTCATCCGGGGACTGGCAAATAGTGCGTTGTTTCTCGAGAAAAATATTTCTACTGAACCAGTTGCCCATCTAAGGACTTGATGGAGCCTATCTGTTAGATTGATTGGAGCTGTACCTCGAAATGCATCCCTTTTGGTCACACAATAGATTGACCTCCATCCTCTATTGTGCATCCGATAACCTGTCACCACATCTTCTGTCACAGAACCATATATCCATCCTACCCTTTTGCCCCATTCAGTTTTATCCTCATAAAAGCAAGAGATAACACTAATTGCTTCTGCAACAGTTGCAGCGTCCAAAGGCTCTCTAGGAACTGCAAGGGAACCGGCTGGCCTTCCATGATTACCCTTTCCTTGCACATCTTGAAGTAACCTTCCTTGATATTCTGCAATTGGAATAGATGCAGCAAGAGAAGTGGAATTTCCAAACCTTTTTGGTAGGAGCAAAGACTCAATTTCTGCATCATCATCATTGTGGTCTCCATTTATTGGCACTGCTATCTCATCTTCTTGTTTCTTTGTTATCTTGGGTTTCCTCAAAAACAACTTAATTTTCTTTCTTCCAAACCATCCATGGTGTTCTGTTGTTCTAGGTGGACTAAACCCATATAAAGCTGTTCTGCGAAAGATGCAGCCAGTTCCTACATACATTGGACCCTGCAATCCATCAAGAGCTCTCATGCTCACGTCAAAGAACACTGTGTTGTGATTTGCATACCGATCACTTGGATCAATCCCTTCAAATCTTTGTGGGAATTGAACATAACATATTCTATCACCACCTCTATCAAGCATAAAGCACATCCCTTCCCTCAAAGCCATAGAGTTATAAATGTAGTGATCACAATCAAGATTTAAAATGAATGGACCGTTTGACATGATTGCACTAGTTCTAACTAGAGCATTCATTGCTCCTGCTTTCTTGTTGTGATCATAACCTGGCCTTTTCTCACGAGACACATAGACAAGCATTGGCAATCTAATATCAACTTCTGTTGCGTCAAGCAAGTTCTCCCCATCTGCTTCTGCCCCAAAAACAGGTTCTGCATTTGGTGGGGCAAGCATTGCCTGTAAAAAAAGCATATAATATTAAATCATTGCCCAATTCAGACTAATAAAATTATAAGGGTAGTAATTTTTACAGATTCCAAAAGAAAGAATTACCTGAATTATACCAGCATGGTCTCCCCGTGAATGGTCACTCTCTCCAGAAGTCCAAGTTCCTGGCCAATGAGAACCATCAGACATCCAAGTAGCTTTTGCTACCTTAATTGGTTCTGATAGATTGCCTCCCATTTCCATTTGTTTCTTCTTTGCACGAAGCTCTTCGTGAGCATTATAAGCATCAGATCTTCTCCTAATTGATTCAGGCAATGAATTGATCCTCACTTTAAATTCATCATATTCTCTTTTCACTCGTCTCCTTTCTCTGACAAAGTCAAGTCTCACTTTGTTCTTTAGAATATTCCGCTTCTGCCCGAAATATGCCTCAGGATTTCTGGGTTCAATATTGTGTTTCCTGCAGAAAGGAACCCAAGTTCTTGCAAAACTAGCTGTCTCAGCTAGAGCTTCAAATGTCAAAAGAGATCCACCATCATCTGATAAGTAACAAGCAAGCTTTTCGACTGGATAATCAACTGCAAGGATAGAGAGAATAGTGTTTGCAGTAACAAGAGGGGGTTCTTTCTCAGGGTCTGCTGTTGAAACGAACACATCAATGCCTGGAAGGTCTGACCGGCCTTTTGGGTTGCGAAGATTAGGGGATTCAAAACGATCTTTTAGTACAGACAAGTCAGTCACTCTGTTTACTGGGCAGAGCTTAGGAAGCTGGTCAAGAATCCATGAAATGGCAAACCAAGATTCACAAGTTATGGACATTCCCCATAACCACATTGCTTCACGATTGGGGTGTCGAATTCTCCATGTAAGAAACAAACCAAGAGCCACCAGACGAATCGCAATGAGTAGTCTGTATAGCAATAAATGTCATTCTCAAAATCAGATGCTAATGCCACCATATAAACAAAACCTAACATATGATTTGCAAAATCAAGAGATTTATTTGACAATATCATGTTGATATATAAAAACTTACTCACTTTGAAAGCAATAATCAGAACCAAATAAGATTAAAAAAATCAAATTAATTTCAATAAGTACAAAAATAGTGCAAATCAAGTTCAATAAAAGGAGAAACAGAGCAATTGAGAAAAAAAAAAAAAAAAAAAAAAGAAATACTGTGAGCAAACCTGTAAGGGCTGAGAATTGCAGCGGAAACCCCAACCTTTCTAGTCAAAGGCCTTCTAGATCTTTCTCCAAAATCTGGAGGATGCTCAAATCCATTTCCTCCTGACCCAACTCCATACCCATCTTTAGGCCACACAGCATTTCCATACCCATAAGTTCCTTTTGTCTCAAACAACCACCTTGTGTGATCAAAATCAGGAGGATGATTCAATGCTTTAAATGATTTCACAAGAGAAAGTCTTTTATCCAACTTGGGCAACGGCAATGCCTGGTCTTCTTCTTCACTTTTAGGCTCATCATCTTCTTCATCAAATTCCTCATCATCAATATCTTTGTATGGTTCTTTACAACCAGGACAATGGCCAACTCCGTTAGATCCTATACAATCTAAAAAGCAATCTCTGCAAATTTTGAATCCACATTCACATTTCCCTTGAATGGCTTTCTCATCACAACCCTTCATCCCACAAATAAGCCCTGATTTGAGTGACTTGGTTACCTCCATAGAACAATCAATAACATGCCCACGAGTCACTGAATTGAAACCACCGGTGAAGATAGTACCAGAGATAAAACTCCGGTCAGGCTTGCCAGCATTGTTGATAACATCAGAGAGGCTAGTCTGTGAGACAGACATGGGTTGGTGGTCCGGTGTAGGAGGTATATGGACGGTGTAAGTGACAAATTCTGTATTGGCCTCTTCTGTAGTGTCATCTTTTGACATCAAACAGTATCTGCCTCCACTTGAAGCCCGGTTCTTGCTGTTACTGAGCGGTGAATTTGGGTTGTTTGATATGGAAGCTCGTGGTATTGGACTTGTTAAGCCCATGCTTCTACTTCCTCCTCCTTTGCCTCCCGATGAGACCGTTATGGTCACCGGAGAAGAAGATGGAGAATTAGCCGTTTTCACCATTCTCTCAAAATAGCGTTCAAAGATTGAATCTTTTTACCGGGAAATTGGAAGAAGCAGAATAATAAACAGAATGCAAATAAAGAAAGCCCTTAGAAGCAAAAGCAAGATGAGAAAATTTTTCAAGTGAAGAAATAATAATAAGAGTGAAGTCTTAAGGCAATTCGATTTGAATTTCTGAGAGGAAAAGAGGTTTTTGGAGGGCTGGGGAGATTACTATAACGGTCGGATGATCGGAACCGTAGGTGGAGCTGATCTGACGGTTGTAATTTGAACAAAACGGTCGGGAGTGGGATGGGACATGTTCATATGGTCCTACGTGGAGCAAAGGTCAAAAACTTAAGGGGCAAAAAGGACTTTCCGTTATCTCTGCTTTAAATGGTCCAAGCCGTTGAGAATATAGTATATAATTTAATATGATACGCAATAAAGTTATAAATAGGGACAGCGATGTAATTCAAAACTTCAGATTCATACATTGCATTTCTATATAAAAAGGTTTTATATGGTAATCTTTTTCAGTAATATAAGAAATAAACCAATGTTTTCTTTTTTTTTCAGGAAGAATGAACAAATGTTTTGAGATTAATAAAAATCTATTTTGCATAAGCCACCATATTATTTATAGAAATCAATAATATATTTTAATATTGGTTTATTGAATGATAAATTCTTAGAATTTCAAATTTTATATCACTAAAAATTTTCTGAGAATTATATAATTTCATTTGGATATTTAATATTACACTATAATTTTCATTATTACACCATAAATATTAAAAAAATGATTAGAATTTATTTATTTTTTAAAAATACACAGTGAAATGTCTAAATTATTCATCTTCAATGTAAATATAAAAATAAATCACAACTAATAAATATGGGTAAAGTTGGAAAAAAATAATTAATAAAAATTGAATATTATACCACAGTAAATCCAGTTGAAAAAAATAATTAATGAGAATTGAAAAAACAAAGAATGTAATAAAACAATCTTAATAAGAAGAATTGGAAATTACACCATATAACTTAATCATATAGATTTAATTAAAGTCCCCCTCAAAAGAAAAAAAAAAAATTAGAGTGTTTAATGAATGATCCTTAACTGGATTTCAATAAGTTAAAGTCATAAAAAATAAATAAATATTCAACAGTTTCAAATTATGAACTATTTAACAAATTATATTATAATTATTATCACTAAATATATATTCTATAATTTGGTCTATCCAAAAAAAAAAAATTCTTTAAAAATCTGTTCGGAATGAATGAATTTCATGAATTTTTGTGAAATTCATTTAGAAATCCATATTTTCGCGTTTGAAATGAAAAAAAAAATAATGAAGATTTCAATTATAGAAATCCAACTCTATTACACCAAATTTCACAAAAATTGGTGAAATTTTTAAATGAATTTCATAAAACTAAACACTCTAATTTTTTAAACAAAACTATCATCTTTTTCTACAAATTTAATTTTTTAATTTTTTTTTACTTATTTTACTTAATTATTTTATCAAATTTGATCATAATAATAAATCATTAAATTTTATCTAACAAAACTACTATTCTATTGACAGAAGTATTTTCTTCATTTCCCGTTGTCTTGTTTTTTTTTTTTCTTTTTGGACTCCATAGTTATTAATGTGAAACTACAATTTTTGTTGAACGGGAACATTTTATATAAATTAAATATAACTATTATGATGAATGTTATAATTATTTTATATATTATATTTATATAATTAATTAATTAATATATGAAATTTATTATTTATTATTTAGTAAAAATATAACAAGTTATGATATTGTATATAATAAATATAAATTGATGTTTATATTGTTATTATTAAATTACTATGTCAATGGTATTTTAGAAAATAAAGACAAATGAATTCATTTTAAGAATTTATTCTAAACATAATTTTATGGAATTCAATTGAATTTCTTACTGTAAATTATAGCATATTAAACAACACAAATTCAATTGTAAATGAATTATACTTAAAATTTATTTATAAATAAATTTTATAATCATCGTTCATTTATTTCAAATGGACTGTAAGTCTAACTTTTAAATTATAATAATACATGTTAAAAAAAATTTAAAGAACAGTAAAATAAATCTTAGCATGCAAATGAGCTATAGGGAAATAAATCTTAGCACTAGAGCAAAGGCTCCTTCAAATTTGAAAAAAGAAGACGTAAATGTTAACGTTAATTTGAAATATTCATGTTCCAGATAATCCTAATACATTCGATATTTAGAGGAGAGATTTAGATTTCAAACATTAGAATTTGAAAATATGACCAAATTACCCATATATTGCATCCAGTCCATGCATTATATATATTGTCTTGAAAGATGATATGCAGAAAGAAAATGGCGAGAGACTTGGTAAGATTACATGCACAAAAGGACGTCATAATATTAATATTGATGGGACTTGGTCTTGCCATTTCCATGTCCATTTCATATACCAACCCAAATTATATAATATGAATTACAAAATAATTGAAATTAAAAAGACCAGTTCTTCAATGTCCTGCTTTCTTGCCGTTATAGAATAGCAGCTGTCCTGCCGGCACGCCACTGAACTTGTCTTCTTGGTTCCTAATTTCTTCCTTCTTTGCCTGGTGTCGCAAACATTCATTACTCTTCTGTACTGATTACGTTCTTTCTCTTTATTGACTCCTAATTCTGGTTATCAACCAAAATTAAGACATGGCTACGAGAAATAATTTGTTTATCTTTTTCACCTTAGTCTCATTCTTTGTATATAATTCTTCTTCTCAGCCCCAACCAGCCCCGCCGCCGCCGTTAAACGCCACCTGCAACGGTGTGTACTTATCCTACAGTTACAACGGAGGACATCCTATCCCGCCAACTGAACCCACCAACCAACCGTACCGGTTCGAATCCAGTGTAAACGTGCTCAACAACGGACCTGATGAGCTCAAGTCTTGGAGAGTCCTTGTTGGGTTTCGAAATAATGAGTTGTTGGTCTCTGCAACTAATGCTGTACTGGCAGACGGCTCGTCTCTGCCTGCTTTCGTCGGGAACGGTACCGTTTTGGTTGGTTTTCCTCAGACTGACCTCAAGTCAGCTATTGAGACTGCTGGGGATTTGACCCAGATGGAGGTTAGGATCCAGTTAGTAGGCACCCGGTTCGGAAATGATAATTCGGATGCTCCATTACCGGTTAATTTGACTCTGGCTAATGATGGATATTCTTGTCCTGACCCAACAAGAAGAGGTAATAATACGAAATTCTATATTTCAATTTTTAGTATTCTGTTCTTGGTCGTTGAAGCAGTTAATGTTCATGTTAGTTTAATGATATCCAAAAATTTCTTGCATTGTCATATAATAGTAATAATAATAATAATAATAGGATTAAACCACAAATAAAATCATTCAACAATTAATAATTAATTAGACTTTGACTAAGATAATTACCAGTAATCTTACAATCCTGAAGACAAATTTAATACCCTGAATCATTGTTTATTGTGC
This sequence comes from Jatropha podagrica, assembly GCA_947857235.1. Classification (NCBI taxonomy): domain Eukaryota; kingdom Viridiplantae; phylum Streptophyta; class Magnoliopsida; order Malpighiales; family Euphorbiaceae; genus Jatropha; species Jatropha podagrica. Next base: position 88,661 of record CANUEP010043811.1, on the reverse strand, counting down.
AGGTAATGAACTGGAATTATGTTGCGTTAGAGATTTGGGAGCTAAAACAAACATTTCTCAGGGAGATACTGTACAGCCCCGCCAAGATGGTGATCTTATAATCGTGTACGATATAATCAGTACATCTGATTCTAATTACTGGGCACAGGTTTCTATATCAAACCATAACCCTCTCGGGAGGCTTGATAATTGGAAATTAAGCTGGGATTGGATGAGAGGTGAGTTCATATATGCCATGAAAGGAGCTATTCCATATGTTAGTGATGTCTCAGATTGCCTATTTGGTGAGCAAGGTGAACACTATAAAGATATGGATTTCTCTCAAGTATTGAGTTGTGACAGAAGCCCTACAATTCTTGACTTGCCTTCAACAAGAGCCAATGATTCCCAAATTGGAATGATTCCTTTCTGCTGTAAAAATGGGACTATTCTACCTCCTAACATGGATCCAACCAAATCTGTTTCAGCTTTCCAAATGCAAGTATACAAAATGCCACCTGATTTGAACCGGACACAACTCTTTCCACCGCAGAATTGGAAAATCAATGGCACATTTAGTTCAGATTTTCAATGTGGATCCCCAGTGCCAGTAACCCCAACCCAGTTTCCCGATCCAAGTGGATTGCCTTCAAAAAAAGCAGCAGTAGCTAGTTGGCAAGTAGTCTGCAACATTACACATTTTAAAGAAGAATCTCCAAAATGTTGCGTATCATTTTCGGCATTTTTCAATGATTCTGTTATCCCTTGTAGAACCTGTGCTTGTGGCTGCAATAACAACCCAACAAAAACCTGCAATACCAATGAACCAGCTTTGCTTCTACCACCAGACGCTCTTCTAGTCCCATTTGAGAATAGAACTGATAAAGCTTTGGAATGGGCTGATCTGAAAAGAAAGGGTGTGCCAAATCCATTGCCGTGTGGGGATAACTGTGGAGTTAGCATAAACTGGCATTTAATGTCAGATTATAGAGGAGGCTGGACTGCGAGGATTACCCTCTTCAACTGGGGTGAAACTGATTTAGCAGATTGGTTTGCTGCAGTTCAACTAGACAAAGCAGTGGCAGGCTTTGAAAATGTCTACTCGTTTAATGGAAGCGTCATACCTAATTCAACAAATACAATATTTATGCACGGTCTTAAAGACTTCAATTATCTAATGGCAGAAAGGGATGGTAACAATCCAAGAAAAGATCCTCGACTTCCTGGGACGCAGCAATCAGTCATCTCATTTACTAAGAAAAAAACTCCAGGTATTAATGTGGCCGGTGGTGATGGATTTCCAACCAAAGTCTTCTTTAATGGCGAGGAATGTGCACTGCCTACAGTACTTCCAAGCAATGGTCACAGAACAAATGCAGCTAACAGAGTTTTCAGCTTTCTGCTATTTCTGTCTCTTCTACTAATGCAGTGGTAGCTTTTACAGAGGCTACTCTCACCAATTCTTTTCCCGACTTCTAAATTTGTTTATCTTGTAGGTATTTCGAGTTTCTGCTAAATTTCATGTTTGGCAATTTGGCTAATGGCAGAATTAGATTACATTTTCAATGGCATTTATTACTGTAACTTACTCTGATATATTCTTTTACTATACGCATAATCTTTTATGTTTTTATCACTTGTGAGACTTGAATGTGAAGAATCAGCCAATAGAACTTTTTGCAAGGCAATGATGTCACTATCAACTCTCTGATTAACTTCAACATCCTAAAAGAAATGTAGAATATTATTTTAGTTGATAAGGAACACAGTTAACTAGAGTGGTAATAAAGAAAAGTCTGTCCAAAAAGATATGAGGTTTGAATGACAACCTGAGACTATCACGACAAATACAGATCGAAAAGCGCTGATTGTCTTCAGTTGAAAAATTATTTGTCAGACTGTTTGATTAAAAAGAAAAATGAGTTTTTTTTTTTTTTTTTTTTTTTTTTTTTTTTGAAAAGAAAAGAAAAATGAATTGATGATACGTGACCGACCAAACCCAACACTCAGAATTATCATCTCCGCTGCAGCTTTCTTTATAACGAGATATTTGCAAGAAATATTTGTTACAACGAGGTCATCCTTCAAAGAAATTATGGAGAGCCTGACAGACTTTCAAAATTACATCTAAAGATTGAGGACAAAAAAAGGCCCAGACTGCTAGCAGACTATTCTTGCAATCATTGGCAAACCTTTAGTGACAAAAAAAGGAAAAAGAAAGCATGCGTTCGAGCACGCTAAGGTAACACAACATTATCACAAAAATAACTCCTTTAAGATCAAGAGGATTAGCATGATGAAACATAAAATAACCAGCACTGTTGCACACATCACTATTCCTCCTTTCTTTTGTGATCTTTCAGCCTGCAATCCCAGAAACAAACAGTGATTATTTTTAAGTTGATCTCCAATTCTAGAGCAAGGCAATATGAATCTAATTTGAAATGGATCATTCAATCATAGAAAGATGAAACAAATATAGTTGACCTTAGAGAAACATATTCAAAAAAAATGGATGGGCATGTGCATGTGTGTGTGATCCATGCCCGCTAAAGCATATGTGAAAGCGTAAGACAAAACCTTCTGCAGTTGTTTAAAGCCCTCCTCCACTGAATTAGCAACAGCTTGAATGTTATAGTCTATCCGATCAACAATTGTACCCTGCTTGAGAACATGAATTTCATTAGCACCAGGAACTGATAAACTGTGCCTGCAACATGCAATATAAAATTGTGGCTCAAACCTGATCGATCACAAGAACAGATAGGTCCTTCATGATTTGAGCAAGCTCATTAACTGATGCCACAACCTACAAAGAGAGCTAATATCAATTTCAATATAACTCAGCGACTAATTTCAAGTGACCAATTAAGTGTATTCCAATACCTGTTTGATCTCTCTCTCCCTTTCCTCCGTTAGATGTTCGCTCTTCTTTAGCTTAATCATTTGGTGCTCATTAAAACCCTAATTTATCAACTATCAAATCATCATATCAAATACACAAGCAGTTTTAAACAAAAAAAAAATTAGTTTTTCAAAGGGACACATCCTTGTTTAAAAAAAAAAGTGACAAAGGAAAGTCTTGAATCAGACCACACACCACTCAGGAGAGAAAGTTGAGGCTGTGGGCTAAATCTTCAAAACATTTACTTTATGTACCACAATGATCATTTTTCACATCCAGAATAATAATGATTAATTATATAAGTAGACAAATCTAAGGATCAAGCAGATCTCACTAAATGTAGGTTAAGGAGAACAGCAAACCATGTCACTAGATTCACCATCTTCATATCTAAATTTGTTCTCATTGAGGTTCATCTCAAAGTCGACCCCATCAGATCCCTAACCACAAAAAGAATAAATATTACATAATATAAACACATAAAAGTAATACTTTAAATATTTCATGCTGGAAGCAAACAATAGTTTAAAACCAAAAGAGCAGTTCAAGGTCATGTAAGAGGAAGTTCAGCAAAGTACGCACATTAGTGCCAAACCTGCAATATACAATTTAATTGTTTTCATTGCTAGAAACAAGTATGCCATTTTGTTATGATTTATGCACATATGCATTTGCAGACCTCTCTTTGCTGTTGCAGACGTTTAAGATACGTTGATTGTCTTCTCCGAAGATCCATTGAAATATTTTGAAGGTCTGTTGCAAGAGAACGCTGTGTAAAGAATAGACATCCAAATCAACCAAAATTCTTCATTCAGGATACCTAGCATGTAAGCACGAGATGATGCTAAAACGCATAGTTCAGGAGCAATTGCCAACTGGTGAAGAAAATCAACCATACCTGTACATTTTTTCTGACATTTGAATCCTCAGGAGACTCACTAGCAGAAAGTTTCTGCAATCTCTGCTCAGATTTCCTCAATAAATAAGTAATCTCATGAGTAAGAGCCTCAATCATTCGTTGATCTTCTTTGCCATCTCCAAAAGAAGGCATTAAAGCTTTCGCATGAGCCTTGACTAACTCGGCCATTTTGGTTCTAACAAGTTGAATATTTGCAGCTATTTCTTCAGAATCATCCACCCAGTCTGGCGGCAAACCAATGGTAAAGGCATCACTACTGTACGAAGGAAATGGTATCTCAAGATGAAGATACTTTGCAGTTTTATAACACATTTCCAACGACGCAAACACAAGCAGAAATGAAAAAGCAAAATGCCAGAGCAAAATCCACGAAGTTTCATTTCCAGAGACTTAGAGCCATAAAACAATTGCAGAATTATCAAACACAAACACAATACTTCCAATTATGAGAAATTTCACACCGTTAGGAGTGCAATTAGGGATGGCGGTGCGAATATATCAATTAATTAACAAAATTTGAAGGAAAGACTGATTAAGTCCTAATCTTTAACGAATACAATAATCAATATATAACCAACAATAACCAATAAAAAAAATTGCTACAACAAGCTAACTAATGGCAATTAATAGAGCGTGTTTAAGCCAAAAAGGTTACCTGGAAGGACCCGGCTCTTCAGTGCTAAGAGGGGCATAAGAGGTATGATTGGAACGAAGAAATGAAGTGCTAACCATTTCAATAACAGGACCTCTAGTACTGGAAGCTGACGATGATAAAGGAGCACGCACGCTCTGCACCGCATCCCTGTGCTTCTTAAACTGCACGGTCCGGTTTCTCGTCGCCATTGATAACCAAAACTTGAAAAAAAAAATCAGATGCAAGGATTTAGGAAGGCCAGAACAGAATTTAGCGTGGGTTTGTTCAAAGATGACGAGGGATTTGGGAGTGAGGAAAATAGTTTCTTCGGAATTTGAAGAGTGGGAGCGCGAGAGGATTTGAAGTCGTGGGAATTAGGATCTTAGTGGGTTTTGATGAAACAGAATTTTGATCTCGAGAATCAGAGCAGCTCTGAAATGTCAAAAACTGACGCTACTTCGCGTAAAAAAACTGGGCTTACGTTTTCTAGAGACTTGATCATTTCATGTTTGGGCTTTCACTGGTGATTAAGCCCAATCTTTCATGATTTTGAACTGAAGCAGAGTCTTTGTAAATTCCCAAAACGTTGATTTTTCATCCTGTCGTTTCTTAAAAAAAATAATTAATAATAATAATAATAAAATGAAGACCGAAATAATTGAACGACAAGATTGGTAAAAGAAAAAAATTTCGGATGGAAAGTTTCCCGTGTCTTCACATCGATACGAAAAAGTTTCCATTTGATAGGGAAACAATTCTTGTATCATTGGAAAGATTGTTTTCCCTTTAAAGCAATCATTTAAATGACTGTTTCCCTTTAAATTAGAACTTGCTAGCTTAACAAAAATTGCTATTCCGCTCTGAAGGGTTTGGTGCTGCTGATGACGCAGAACGGCTGGGTAAGAAATAAACAAACGAGAAGTAAAACAAAAGTCTAGAGTACATCACTGGCAATTGCTTGTCCTTTCAAACTGGAAGAAAGTATGAAATGCAACTGCCACTAATTCTTTGACCATACACGTTAAATAAATTGTTAGCATGTTTTTCAATTGACACTTGTGAGTTTGATCACAATTATTAGTTTCCTTTGCTGAATTCCAATCCTGAAAAATGTATGTTTGAACTTTTTTTCTGAAATATTGTAAGTACAGGTCAGAAAACTCCACTGCCACTAAGTTGGTATTTTTCCTACTTAAACTGATACCAATTTTAGGGGCAGAGGACCCTAGCTGCTTTTGGGATGTCCCGGAAAAGCTTTCAAAAAATAATCAGCAGCAGCAAATGCTTATTTCTTGCCACAGCAAATTGTACCCACCAACCACAGAGATGCCCAAAAGAGTGCACACTCAAGATTGTACTACCCTGGTGAATCAAATTTTCCTTTCTCCTCAAACCTACAAGGTTGCAAGATACAATTCCAGCTAATATTCAATCATCATGTCTGCAGGAAAACTACCAATACAACAGATACACAGAGATTTAAATATTAACTAAATTTAATTCATTAATAACCCCTTCAATTTCATTCCTACCTTTCATGGCAGTTTAAACAAATATTACTGAGAGATTTTTATAGACACGAAATTAATTTACCAGTAACAACAAGATAATTCAAGACTTGGATACGCAATGGAACACCTTAAACTCACACTTAGATGAAATCGTCTGCAAAAGCAACCTTGCCGTGTACTCCTGTCTCACAACGGCCCCTTCTTTTTCCACCAATACAGCAGCCACAATTTTCTCATACCCACCGCCGCCGCCTTCCACCAAGTACGACACAATCGCCCCCTGTACTGGGCCCAAGCTCGGATTATACGCAGCAGACTCTATATAAGAACCTCTATAAATTTTACCTTCACAATCCATCAACGCCACCCCAGATGGGCACTTACTATATGGAGCATGAGACTTGTTGGCGGCCTCTAAAGCCTCGTATTTCAAATCATCGCAAATAGCGGTACTAATTCCATTTGGAATATTATTATTACTATTAGAATCGTTTTGCAACGACAAATTGTTATTATGTCGTTCTAAAACTAAGGGAAAATCCTTATCGAGAAGATCGTCTGGCCCGAACCTGTGAGGTAGAAAATGCGATAAGGGCTCAAATTTCCTTTTATCTCCATTTTTGCCAGCTGCACCGCCGGAATTATCGATATTACTATCGTCTGTGACAAGGATCTGGATATCGGGAGCGTGGCGGATTTCCTGGAAGAATTGCCGGCAGTGACCGCAGGGGGCGGCGGAGACGGCAACGGAGTTGAGCTTGGGTTCAGCATTGAGAGTAAGATTAGTGATTAGGAATTGTTCGGCATGGACAGAGTGGTGGAGAGGGAGGCCTGGGAATTCGAGATTGGCTCCGAAGAAGATGCGACCGGAAGATCCAAGCCCGACGGCGCCGACGCAATAGTTGGATATGGGCGTACGGGCCAAGGACCGGGCCGAATTGACTAAGGTAGGTAGGAGCTCGAGGACAGTAAGGCCTGATTGTTTGGCCATTGATTCGGCTTCGTGAGCTTCGATTACGAATCCCAGTTGCTCCATTTCTGTATGGTTAGAGTTTAGATCAGTGATTAGAGAAATTCGAGAGAGAGAAAGAGAGAGACTTCCCGGAAATGGGGAAGAAGCCTGGAGTGTTCGGGGGAGATGGCGTGGCGTGATTGCGAATATTTATAGGGGGATAAGTGGTCTAAGTTTCTGGTAAAAAATTAAATTTTGGTAGCTCGGTGATAGTTTCTTCCTGCCTTCAATTTTTCTGTCATTTTCCTATGCGTATTGCTTTGCCACTAATTTCAACAACATCCTCATGAAATTAAATAATTAAATGGAATATTGGGTGAAGTCGTTGATTTACTTATTAAAATAAATTTCAAAAATTTTTTATTTGCATCTACTCAATTCCTTGAAATTGAAAATATATAATTTTATCACCTTTAATAAATATGGACGATTAAATAATAATATTTAAATACGAATGACTAAACATTTAAAAACTTCAAGAAATTAACAATAAAAAAAATATTTTTTTCCCACAGAAAAATTAATAGCTTGATGAAACTAAATGTCAGAGATGAACCAATGTATTTATCAAAAAAGAGGGATGAAATGGTAATTAAAGTTAAAATTTATTTTATTCCAAGATTGAATTATGAAATCTAAAATATTATGTAAAACATCCTCAATTATCAAGTAAAGACAAAGGGATTTGTTGAGTGAAAGCAAGAGGTTTGCGAATTGAGAAATGTGATGGAGGTTTCCGATTGACCAGATTGGCATTGCCTTGTCTGGAATTGGCAATCACAATTAATTTTAAAATTATGTTTATGACTTTAAACTAATTACGTTATCACTATGTACAAAACGGTATAGTTAAGTTGCAGCATGTGATTGAGATGCAACCAAAGCGTAAGTATTTTATTTTATCATTCACTATTAAGAACTGGCATATAATTGAGAACGAGACAATATTGCATTATGGGCCAATTGGACCAGCCTATATACTTGAATAATAATTTTCAAGTATAACATTGTCCTACATCAGATTCCTTCCAACCCAATTTAAATAATTCAGCATATCATGCAAATACACTGGATTTGCCTAGCACTTGTGCAAAGTGCAAAATGACTCCTCTCCAAATTGCCTCTGCAATTTAGCAGTGGACAAAGATACTTAATCCATACCTTTTTTTTCAGATGGAGCTGATGGGTCTTTCTTTGCTGCTGTTTGGCATGATTTGTAATGAGATAAAAAAGTGTCTCCACATGCAAACAGATTAAAGAACATATGCTTTTAGTTTTAGCTAATTGATGCTGACATTGGATTCACACTGCTTGGAATTTAATATCAGTTGCTGCAAGCTTGCAAGCATTTGGTTATTTATTATTAGCTTACGTTATCTTATGATCAACATCATCTAATAATAGCAATATATACAATAATGAAAAAAGATCATTTCTTTATCATCAAATTTTGATGTTTGATGTTTAATGTTAATGCATAGTGATTTAATTGATCTCGTCACGTGTTAAAAGTAATAGATCTCAAGTTCAAAAACTCTCAATAACAGTTGTTTTCATCAAAATTTCTAGGGTCGTTTCGCATGTTAACTGGATTTAAGTTTGATTAGTTGAGCAGAATCAGTAAGCTAAAGCTCTAATAATGAGTCAAGATTTACATTAGCTAATGATAAGTAACTAAAACCTGTGCAGGCAGCCTATGAGCCAAGACCTCACATATGCATGACCTGCCAAAGAATGAAAAACTATCTCCACAAGGGTCTATAAATCTGCGCGAAGCTTCCTTATTAACCATTTCTTTCGTAGTTTGACATCTAAAGCCATAAATGTTTTAGCTTTCATGTCATCCTCCAAGAAATCACAAGCATCTAATATAAGGTCTTCATCCATGTCTGGCAAATCTTGGACTGCTTTAATTACATTCTCTATCGAAAAAGAATTTGAAATCCCATCCTTCCTTTTATCTGATAAAGATGAAACTGCAGTTGCCATCTCCCGGAGAGCACTTGCCATGCCCTCCTCTTTGCCTCGAGCCCTTTTAGAGTAATCAGAATTGGACTGGTTTTCTAACTCCCGTTTCTTATTCTGACTAGGCACAACATTTCTTGAGGCTGTATGTATAGACTCGAATATGTCGCCAAATTCCTCTTCAATGGAAATTGACGCAGCTGGAGATTGAGAGCTCTGCGAAGTCCTGGGAAACTTGACTTCTTGAAAATCATTTTGCAGCTCCAAACATTGTGCAGAGAAGCAATCACTTTCATCAAAGTTCTGATCACTGCATATCATACATAAATCTTTGTAGTATGGGACAGGTCGGGTCATGAACTGTCTCGCATCTGTATGTGTCTGCAAGTAAATCACATCAAAGCTTTTAGAATGCCTTTTAGTTAGTTAAGTGTTACTAATTCACTATTAATTCCATATTCATAAAAGATATTCAATCTTGCCCTCAAAAGTTTTCACTTCAAACCAACCAAGCCAACACACCTTTATATAGTCCTGCCAGACATAATCATCAGCAGTCACCATTTGACGAGTGTCATTCCAAGCAAACCCAGGCAATTCAAGAAGGTTCTTGATGACATTATGTTGCCTTCTCAGAGTTTTGTAGCGATTTTTTAGAACATCCACATCATAATTAAAGCCAAACTTAGCATTGAAGGATGTAATCATGTCCATCCATGCTTGTTTACGGAATACACCATCGATCTGATTACCTTTCTGCATATGTTCAAGCATAAGATCAATGAAATAGCGGTCCATTGGTGGTTGCCAATATGTTCTAGTGCGGTTGTTTGCGGTGCTTCCTGTTGCATTTGCTGCAGCCTGATGCACATCATCTAGTAACTCTTTGGATGCAGAATCGTCAACTACCACAGTTGACACACAGATTCTGTAATCATCATCAACTGTAATCTCTTGAAAAGTCTCCCGAGCTCCCTCATTCACACTCTTAGCTTGATCTCCTTCAATTGTTTCGTTTTCTGTTGAATCTGGCAACAACTCTGGCACATTGTCACCTGCTTACCAGTAGCAGTAGATTCTAAAACTTCAAATAACATAACTGTAGATGTGATTTCAACAACAATATCAATACTGAAACCCACCTTTTTCTTCATAGTTTGCATCTCCATATATCAAACATAAATCCTTATAATAAGGGATAGTTTTTATCCTATATGCACGTGCATCTGGATGCATCTGCAATAATAAACCAATAAGACATTCCAATACAGAAGAAAAAAAAAATTTATAAGTTACTGGAAACTGAAGACCATTTCACCTTGATATATTCATCCCAAAAATTATTATCAGCCGTCACCATTTGTCGATTTTCATCCCAGCTAAACCCTCTCTGATCAAGGAGCTTCTTTACAGCCTTGTATGAATTCCTCAAAGTTTTGTGCCTATTTTTCAGAACATCCTTTTCATATTGAAATTTGAACTTGGCATTAAACAATGAGGTCATATGCTTCCATGCTCTTTTGCTGAATAAATGATCATCAAACTTATTGCCTTTGCTGACTTGCTCTAACAGAAGACCAATAAAAAATCTATCCATTTCCGGTGTCCAAATAGTCCTCAAACGATCATTACTGTTCCTGGCTCGGATACCCATTTGCTCACTCAATTTCAGAAAATGTTTCACTGCCAATACACTTTGCACTAGCAACACAAAAAAAGTAAAAAGAAAAAAAAAAAATCTTATCCACCGTTTGCAAAAATCCTTACACGAGAATTCAATTCAGTTCTATTAATAGAGTTCATTTCAAATGAGTTTATAATAGAATTCATGAGCTTGGAATAATGTTAAGGAATTGAATTCTATTCATCATATGATTTCCAAACAGGGAAATTGGTATAATAGAATTCAACCGACTCGAATGCCTTTGTAATAAAAGTGACAAATTGATGATGCTTCAAGTTAATGCCTCTAAGGAACAGCAAAATTATACTATTCTACTTTTAACTTATTATAAAAATTCCATTTTCTTCAATAATTAAGGGTTTTTGGATCAGACACAGACAACTAAGAGTATGATTCCAAGATTCATACACTCACATATATAAGCTTAGGAAATGAGCACACAATTAAGAGCAGAGAGTAGATGGCGGTCAAAGCTCCTGATGTCTAACAAGGAATAAGCTTTATACAAGTGCCCATAAAAGAGATGATGTAAAGATAGAACCTTGAACAGGATAGATTAAAACGCACCTTGGAATCGATTTGGAAGAGCTTAGACCTGGAACAGGTTACAGTTTGGGGTTTCTGCGAGCTTAGGGATAAGGATTTCCCGGATAGAGTTCTAATTTGGTTGGATGCAGCGATAACCTTGATCGAATCGCCCCGACTGCAAAGATACGAAGGGCTTGGTTTTTTGAATTGGGCTTCCTTTTACGGCCCGCTTTGAGAGAATCAGAAAATTATAGTTTACCGAACGACAGGACCAAGATTGGTATTCCGTGCACAATTGGCTTTAGGGATCAGCATTCGATCCCACAAATTCCATTAATTCGACCAATTAGATTTGATTTGGTGAATAAAAATTCCATTAAAATTTAATTTAATAAAATTAATCAAATTAACTGATTATCAAAACTATATCATTTTAATTAAATAAATAATAAAATTATAAATTATAAAAATTTCAATTTATATTTTGATTAAATAATAATTAATAACTTCAATTAATTTGTATTTTAATTAAAATCAGTTAATCATAAATTTTAATTAATTTGATCCCTTAATTAAATTTTCATTTTCTTTAATTTCGATTCAAAATTAATTCAACTAAAAAATTAATTTAATTAAATTAGATTAAGTAAAAAAAAATTGATTAAAAATTTTATTTAAATCAATCAAATTGGCCAGTTGCTCACCCCTAATTCGCTTTATCATCAAGCATTATCGTGCTAAATTAAACTAACCATCAAGAACAATCGTGCTAAATTAAACTAACAAGCGAATCATTTCCAAAACGACAGGACAGGTCATGTCAGGTATTCTAGTCACTATCGATTCTTACCATGCAAAGATTAAAAACGGATTACGTTTTGAGCGTTCGGGAAAGCTATCTTAGGATTTTATGAAGATTTTTTGTCGTTTTCAGAAAACTTTTTGTAAGATTTTATGGACAAATCAATGAAAATAAGAAAATAGCCTTTACAGTAGTGTATTTAACAAAGCCTTAAAAAAACGAAGATAGAAAATGATGGTCCACAGCAACATTACTCAAACAAGTGGTAACCATCGATAACAAGTGACATAAGCACGTTGCTGCTGGGGATGAAACGTCGCAGAGAGGTTTTGAATGGTTAAATATTCCCTTCTTCATTGCAGTAAGATTATCTTAATTGCTACAGTCTAGGGCAAAATTTAATCCCTGAAGAGCTATATAACTAATTCAAAACAATATAGGAAATAAACCTGATAAATTAGGGGATGCCATATGCTCAGAACCGCTGGCACGAGCGTAGGTTCGCAAACAGAGTTCATATTTCCTGTAAGCAATGCCAAAACTTTGAGGAAGAAACCACTCGAATCAAACTAGAAGGCAAGGTGAGTGATTTACCAATATGCCCAGATTATAAATCAATGAAGGTTCCCATGCAGCCAAAAACAGGTAAGTGTCATATTATATTTATCCTTTTTCCTTTCTCTAACAATGGATGCTGCCACCGCTGGGATGAGAACTTACAAACAGCAAAGATTAAGCTGTTTGGCATGAGAGGAAGATTTTTATGCAAAGGCATTTCACCTTGAAACTACTCTTTCTCTGCCTACATCCCATCCCTATTATCACCATTGTGAATTGTGTGAAACAAAAAATCGGAAATCAGGAAGATTAACATCCAAATGTCGGAGCCAATTGTCAGCAGCTTGCAAGAGAGAATTTGCTTGCTGCCATTCATGGACTCCACTCGGAGTTAAAATTGAACCTCGCAACTTATAGGAAGCAAGGCCAAAAACAGGTAGACCAATCTTGGAAGAAGCAACTATGTCATAGGCATTTCTACCACTCGGTGCATCAAATTGTACTTGATTCTTGCCTACAGCGGTCACAAAAACCATTAGAACAATCACTACTTACGTATTGCTATCAACTAATTGAAATTTGAGATGCAACAGGGAAAGAGAAATGTACTTCTAGCATGTGAAGTTAATGCATGGAAGGTCAAAAAAGATGCATCCAGATTTTGTAGCGTTGTACCCATAGGTATTCTATATATTGGATACCTGAATCAAAGTTTCAAAGTAATACCAAAAAAATAAAAAAACAGAGAATGAGTAGAATGGATCATGATTCAAACACCCAAAACTTGATAACATGACAAGGAAAAAGAAAATACCAAGCCACAGAAACCCAACTTGCAGGCAATAAATCGCAGCTCCTAAAAGTTTTGATCTCTGGAAATTGAGATGCAAGAGTTGAAACCTGGAGAGGTCAGGGTAAAGTAAGCGCACACAGGAGAAAAACTGACAAACACAAACCTGAACATTTTAATAATCCTGGACATGAGGCCATGGACTTGCCTTATCATATAAAGGCTTCCGATGATGTGGTTGTTCCTGTTCCAAATACTCAAAAACAAGCAGCCCATGTGAGCTGGAAACCTGAGTTTCATTGTTGAATGAACAATCAAGAGGTTTATCCCTCAATGAAAGTCTTTGCAATCCCTGTGAGTCACTACTACCAGCACTACTTGTCTCCTTCGAAGACCTAGCATCACCATCATCACCATCCCTCCTAATAAAGCACAAGGAAAATATCCATAAATAAGAAGTATCTTACAATATTGCATGTAAACTTAAACCAAATCCAGAGGAAGTAGTTGAATATTGAACATATGAAAGCTGTCTTCAACCTGAAACACTACCAGCAACACAGTTTATACATGTACTTATTTCAACAGATTAAATGTCCATGATTTTAGAAGGATAATGAGAAACTTCGCCACCAAATTGCTTTTGTGAACAGAAAGAATTGAAGAACAAAAGACAGACCAGAGCTTCAGAAGGTAAAAGTGATTTACATACGGTATTGATTAGGGCCTTCTATGTCTCTAGCTCCTGTTTGGCTTACGCCTTCCTACATAAACAAACTAAAGAAGACAACTGAACCTTTATCTTCTAACAATTTGAATACTTATTTGAACTGCTCAAAATATCAAATTGTAGAATAGAACAGCTGGGACATGCAGCCTTAGAGATTTCAACAGCTTGTACTACCAAGTTGCTTAGCTACTTGGATTGCCAGAAAAATAGTCACAATGGATTACTGGCTGAAACATGTGCAAGCCAATGGCAATGTCTGATAGTTGTTGAAAATGCTCTCATGGAACCGATTTTGACATTTCATTGTCTCCTGCCTCGATATGTAACCTCTATATCTTGAAGAAATAAGGCACCCATTGATAACTGAGGATTTTGATAAACAACAGAATGGTGCGATGGCTGGATAAAAATTCTACTAGAATTATTAACAACAAGGATAAAGCTCGTGATTATAGCAAGCCAACCTCCCCATCACTAGTCCCAACTCCCAAGATATCTAATGCCAATCAAGTGGTTCAGGAGTCCTAACTTATAAAGCAAGCAGATAAGGAAAAGTTATTTCTTTCACATGGGTAAAAATAATTGGAAAATAGGAATGGGTGAAGATTTTAAAATAATTAAATTATCACTAAAAAATATGTAAAAAATATGATTTCAATCAGAATTAACCAGTGCATAAAACAATATTAAAGGATAGACCACATCCCTAAAGTGTACTAAATGATACAACAAGGCTGCAGATGAAGAAAAAGTAAGAGGACTCATGGCACTCAAGAGGTGGTTGCAAGAAGGGCACATGAAAATAACACAAAACATATACTTAAAATGCAAACAAACACATAACAACATCATAAAAAGCTAGCCATAGTAAAAAATGAAGAAACATGAACATATACATAGCATGAAAATTTTCAGCAAAAGTATGCCTTAGGTTCAGTTCTAGAACTTGTTCTGATGATTATCCACAGCATAATTTCAGCCATCATATTCAGTTATACTGCACCTAATCCCTCCGTTAACATGGCTCAATGTGATTTTTATGGTAAAAAGACTGAGTTATGCATGCACTTTAACATTCTTCTTGCACACGCTCAAATAAAAAACCAAAGAAGCTCAAGTTTGGTCTTACAATCCATCAAGTCATAAACATTATTAAGAGAACAGGTAGACCATGATTGCTCAATG
Organism: Jatropha podagrica; assembly: GCA_947857235.1. Taxonomy (NCBI): domain Eukaryota; kingdom Viridiplantae; phylum Streptophyta; class Magnoliopsida; order Malpighiales; family Euphorbiaceae; genus Jatropha; species Jatropha podagrica. Next base: position 73,459 of record CANUEP010043811.1, on the reverse strand, counting down.
CAGTCACTCACAACTAAAAAGAATATGTACAATTTTAATGGCATTGCTTTCCTGGCACAATTCAAAAGGCTCCACTTGTTAACAAACAAAACATGAGCCTTTCTGACTAGCATGCGGTGCAAGAGAAGGGAAATTGAGAACAAGTCTTGAAAATTGTTTGTTTAAAAGCCCATTACCACCGCAACAATTGGGAAAAAAGAAAGGGAAAAAAAAGCAACATTCAACTAAATAAAATACGAAGTAAATGCAAACAGGCTCACCGCAACCTATTTGGGTCCACATACAATTGTATGCCTGACAAGGATGGGACATAGTATTGTTTAACAGTTCCACTGCCACTTAATATGAGAGGCACTCCCACTCCATATACGCTCCACTCTTTGAATGATTCCCACAGATCCCCAAGGCAAAAGAATGGCTGCATATCAGCTTCATGAGCACTTCGACCCTGCAACCTTGCCTGCGGACCAAAGACTAAAAACTTAACAACATAAAAGTTGACCAAGATTGTCAAGCAAATGTAATGAAAATGGAATTCTCATTTCCCTAATGTCTACAAATGGCTAATTCTCCCTATTCCTTTTCCCTTTGTCCTAACTACAGAGGATGGAATAAGTAAGAGTATCTGCACGAACAATAGAACCTGAAGAACTCTTTTCAAATTTGATTAAAGTAGATCTTGAGTGCATTTACATTTATTCGATTTGTTTTCACCAAGCAAAATATTTAACTCACATCAGATTGATTGCCTATCCACTAAACAATATTAATTCAACAGATTCAAAATCAAAATGGCATACAAAATGCAAGCAATTTTGATACTCAGAACTCTCTTAATTGACCTGAATTTGCAATTTTTTAAGCACATGAACTAGTCTAAAACTTCACATTCTCAACTGAAAATTACCTTGTCAAAATAATGAGCAGGAACAACAGGAGTAACCGATTCCACGAGACTATCTAAATTGGTCGGATTAAACTTAGTAGTAGGAGAAGCAGTCTCCGAGTTAGACATACACAATGTCGTCTCGACCGAGTCGACACGAGTCTGAAACTCCATTGAGTTGATTTTGTGTTCACAATTCATCGCCCTATGAAGTTGTTTCTGCAACAGCATCTGATTGTGATGGTGGCGCCTCATCGCCGGCGGGTTATAGAAGCGGTCCCCAGATTGAGTTCGTGTCACCGCATTAGACATTATTAAAATATAATTTGGGGAGGGTTTTACTGGGGTTTTAGGCAAGCAATGGTGTAAGTATCAAAAACTGTGTAAGTAATGAGTATCTGCGTGTGTTCTGGGTATTTCTGTTTTCTGGTGCTATTCTGCCTGGTAGGTTTAGATTTGGACGAGAATAAGAAAGAAGTGTTATTGACTGGAAGAAGGAAGATGATGACAAGACCTTTCTCTCTGTTTTATATGTTTGGCGAATTTTGCGACTCTCCGTTTCTCCCGGGTTGGGGTTTAACAGTAGTGGAATGCCAAAATTGACCTCGGCAATCAAAATGGCTTTTTCAGCTTCTGTACTTTAAAATGGCAAAATTAGCCCAAAAAAACAAAACAACAAACTTCTTTTGGCTGCTTTGTTTGGCTGAAATCAATGTTTTTTGTTCAGTAAATCGGCACTAATCTGAAGGTTCAACTTGTTTCCTTACTGAAAAACAGGTGAATTTTTTTTTTTTTTTAAAAAAATTATAGCCTATTTGAAAAAAATGAATTCTAAAAAAGGTTATGACTTTATTTAAAAATTTAAAATTTTGTTTTTTAAATAAAAATAATAATTATTTAAATTCTACAATTTGAATTCTATAATTATAGATATGTCTGATTTAAATTTTATTAAAATTTATAGAATTTCTAAATGAATTTCCAAAATTAAATATTTAGATATTATAACATTACATATTTCTCCATATTAATAATAATATTGTTTATGTTGATTTAAATTATCAATTTGATAATGTAATTAGTATTTTTTTTTAGATAATAATTTTTGCATTTTTGTCTATTCAATAAATATTTAACTCATATAATTTTACAGATTTAAGTGTTAAATGATCTAAATTAAATTGTTCAAAAAAAATATAATTTTATAAAATTAATAATCAATGAGTCAAAATAAAATTGAGAATGCTATTAAATTTTCGTAAAAAGTATAAAAATGAATTTCTATATTTAATTAAAATATACTATTGGTGTGTTTCCATTTTAATGAACATACTCTTGATTTTTTTTTTCTTATAATCTGGCCCATTTACTTTTAGGCTAAATAAGTCAAATCACATAATATTATATCTAATTATAAATATTATTATTTTTAATTAAATATAAATTTTAGACGGTTTTTTATTCATGTAATTAGTGAAAAATCTCGAATTTATATCCTCTCTACGAAAGTAGCTTTTATTAATTTTGATAAATTAAGGAAAAATATATATTTATTGTGTAATTTGTAACATAATTTTGATCTATTGAATCCTCCATAAATAAATAAAAATATATAAATTATTAAATTCCTCTAAGCCTAACAATATTAAACTATTTATCAAATTACGTTAGAAATTTGCAAAATAAGTCTAGAAGTAAGAATGAAAAGAAATTTAATTTAATGCATATCTTTTCATATAACAAACGATATGGTCGTGGACATGATTTATAGAATGTATATATTAAATTTATTTATTTTAAATAATAAATTTAATTTAATCCCATTATATCCGTCCACTTAATTATTTAAATTAAATTAAGTTTATTTATTTGAAAAATATACAAGTATTGTTTAATATTTACACCAAATAATAAGATAAATCAGTAAATTCTACAATTTATGCAATTAAGGATATATATTTTATTTATGTTATAATCCATGTGACTATGAAACGACACGTGGCAGTACTAAGTACTAACTGGCAACAGACACATTTGTAGACTGAAAAAAGAAAAGAAAAGAGCGAGGAGCAGATTGACCAGTTTGTTGATAGAAATTAATAATTATAAACGGTATGAAAGTTCAGAGCTTGTATGCTCTTTATCTAGTTTTATTCATTCTATTGGTAGTTTGCTGATGACGGCGTGCAAGAAATTGACAATGTCAAATTTGGGCTGCTGAAACATCCGTCAATCGTCACATCGACAGCCGTTTCTTCTTGAAATTTTTATCTGTTTAAATAATAATAATTATTAAATTATGTTGCTATTATTTATAATGTTCTTTTAATTTATAATTTTTATATTAAAATCAAGACTAAAAGTGATTAGAATTAAATTATTTCATACGTATTCTTTTATATGAATATATTTTTATTTTTTAAATGAATATAAATATATATAAGCACGTTCATTAAACACGAAATATGAATATTTTTATTAATTATTTTACTACATATTTATTCTTTAATGTGAATTGTTTCAAAAATCTAGTCTTAATTTTCTTTTGTTTTTGTATTAATTATTGAAAAATAATTTAAAAATTAATGTCTCATCATATAAATATATTTTACCTAAATCTAACAAATATATAAAATTATAAGAAAAATCAAATAAAATATTCTCCAATTTTAATTTTATTTTCCTTTCATCAATAAATTATTTTATATGGGTATCGTGGACGTGTCTCTTCACAATAATCGATTTGGTATGAGACCATGACTATCATATAATAGATATGACATGTTCGAGACAAGTGGCTATGAATCCTGAATTAGGGGAACTCCACATTTTCGTGAACCTATGAGTTGGATGAATGTTGTTACAATGCCAATATGTTATTTTTGAATCAAATTGTTCACCTTTTACTCAGGCTTTAAGGTTAGATGATTTTGATTTATCTTATTATGGTTTGATTGTTATTAATTACAAATCTTTGTGAAATGAGCTAATAAATGTGCCTTTTGCTTTTATTAAAAGATCAGCGAATCAGATTGTTTATATGATTTTTCGAATTTCTATTTCTATGTATGTTTTTCAATGGGGGTATTCTCACATTTATTTTTGTTTAAAATTTTATCTTTTGATCTTAATAACACGAGATAATTATACTCCTTTTTTCTATAAAAATAAGTTATTTTTTTATTGATTTGTTTTATTTTATTTAAGTATCCTGCATAATAAAGAATTACAGAAAATATTTTTAATAATTTATTGTTTGAAAACAAATGAAGTCAAGTTGCAGTTTTATGGAAGGAGATGGTAATTATCTAAATTTAAATTTAAATTAAGGACTTTTAATTATTTTTTGAAAATAATGAGATTTAATATTCCGACCCCAACTCATTCAAGCAAGTCCAATATTTAATTAAGTTAAGCATTTTCCACAAAAAAAAAAAAAAAAAAAAAGCGGACTTTTGATTAAACAATCGCGATCCCGATAGGGACCCACGTGCAGCGAATCGTCCGGCTGAGAAGTGACAGACTAAATTAGATTGGACAGTAGGAAACGAAACAAAAGCCTCACATTTTGGAAGTCGGGCTGGTCATCAAATGAAGTGAAATGAATATCCCCCCCCAAACATTTCTCATGGATTTCCCTCTCTCTCTCTCTCTCTCTCTCGATCTTATCGAAATTCATCTGTAGCTATGCCTCCTTCCCAATAGCTTCCTGATTTGTCCGCTCCCGAGAAATTAACCAAAACCCTAACTCCGAGCGGTTCTTTCTTTTGCTCACCCACGCATAACGTGCGTAAGCAAACACAGAGAACTATCCTCTGGCCATGCGACTCTGGTTCTCTGCAATCTCCCTCTCGAGAGAGGATTCTTTGTGTTTTGCTCAAATCTCCTTCGCTTCTAAATCTTTTGATTCTACGGATTCTGCAAGAAATGCCCACCGATTCTCATGGCCCTAATCCCAGGGGTCTTCTCTGCAATGCAGGCGCTGGCGCTGCTGCCGGTATCTTTTTTTATCTTTTATATTATTATCTTCTATGTTTTCCCCTCTGCTTGATGGCCGGGGAAAATCGAATGAGAAAGTTTTTAAATTTTATTAGTCAAAGATTAGTGCCAATTGAGAATTAGGAAATTTGATTGTGCATTTGTTACTAATTTTCCGGGCGATTCTGATTGCTGTTTTCTTACCCGGTATTATTGATGCAGGAGTTATTGCTGCAACTTTTGTGTGTCCTTTAGATGTCATCAAGACTAGGTTTCAGGTTCATGGGCTGCCGAAGCATAGGAATAATAAAGGCATGCTCGTCGCTTCACCTCATATTTCTTTTATCAATTACGCGTTGAATATCGTAGTCATAGTGAAATTCATCCTTATGAGGAAGAGTTTGTGAATTTTCGAATTCTTCTTATAAGAACTGAATTAAATGTTTTTCTAGCATTTGCTTTGTGCATATTGTTACTTGTGAATGTTGGCATTGTTGACCAAAATGTAGTGAATCATTTGTTTCTCATCTTGCCAGGAAGTCTTATAGTTGGTAGTTTGGAACAAATATTCCAGAGGGAAGGCTTACGTGGCATGTATCGGGGCCTTGGTCCTACTGTGCTGGCTTTGCTTCCCAATTGGGCAGTAAGTGATTTTTCTTCGTGAATTCATTTTTTTTTTATGCGTCTTGAATGCTGATTTTCCAGAAAAGAAAAGGTTAAAGGAACACAATGAATCACGCTTCTTACTGATGTTTTGTGTGCTGTCGGTTCTGTTATGGAAAAAAATCGAGTGAAAAGGGAAATTTTGGATTCCTCGCTACTTCATATTGATCATATAACTTTATCTGAAGTGTTTTTAATTAAAGTTATTACTGTTTCCTTTAAGAAATTAAGAAAGATTTACATTAATAAATTGACAATTTTTAGTTTGTTATCCGCTTTATGGAGCGTGTTGACTTATAGAAAATTTGGTGCTCTGAAGGATTCTTTTAACAAATCATATTTGATGCATCAGCTCTATCTTCTATTGAAGAATTTGGATTATTACCACAAGACCACTCATTTCTTCATTTCTAATGTGCTAGAAGTTTGAAGTTGATCTCTTTGGGACAAGGTGTATGATATCCATAGAATTAATTTTTTAAATGCAAAGAATTAGATATGGAATAAATGTTTAAGGGCCGTTATTATTAGGCTAAATATTGGGAGATGCAAGATGTTATTCCTTTGGCTATTTTTCATTGTATACTGATTAGTGGAATTTATGGTTTTGAGGTTATGAACGCCTTTGGACATACATGGAGACAAAATGGGGCATTTTCTCTTCAATTTAAAGGAATTTTTTGAAGATGATTTTGCTACTGTAATTTTTTAATTATCTCTAACCTTAATTAAAGGGGACCTTTAAATTGTAAACCCTCTAGCTTGCACAGGTGGTACTCCATCTGGCATTTTACTCATCAACAAGGGGTTGAAAATAAAACGGAATTTCATTCATAGCTGACAAGAATCCTTGAGAGTCTCTGATCAGTCACACACTTCTCTTCTGAAGCCTCAGTAGTTTCTTTTGCATTTTCTTCATGAACTAAATGCTTTGTAATTGTTGTATAAGAAATTTAAAACCAATGTTTTTGATATGTTTGAGTGATGATATGCAATGTTATGTGGGTGAAATTTTGAGCAGTAGGCTGGTACATTCTTTGGATGTGCTTATTGCTATGGTGCATGTCTCTTGTTATATTGACTAAAGGTTTATCGACTATTCTTGTTATTATGGATAACATATTTTGGTCCGCGTGAATTCTGTTGTGTGTTATCTTTATTAACAAACGTTAATTTCAAGCATGCCAACTGAGGCAGCTCCACCCTGGATATATTTAACGAATGTGCATTATAGTATTACAATACATCCTCAGCATTTGTATTTATTAGTTTATTTATGTATTCTTTTATGTATAATTAGATTAGATAATTAAGTTTGTTTCATTACAAAAAACTATTGAGAAATTTGAGGCTGGCATGGGGCTTTAGTTTTCTTCAAGGATGTGCTTGGGTTCATGCTTTTGAGCCCATCCTTGATTCCCAGAAGCCTTAAGCTTTGTATACATTGTACTAGATAATTCCAAGTGTTAATTTAAAACTAAAAAGGGGTACATTTCTTGGCATAAACCTTGAAAAATATTTACTGCTGCCTTTCCAAAATGATGTCATGGGATGAGGATTGCCAAATAGCATTTGACAAAGTGAAGAAACATCTACTCAACTCTCCTTGCCAACTAGGGGTGTGCAAACGGTTCTTGGACACATTTTTTGAGTTGTTTTGGTTTGGTTTGGTCAGTTCAGTTCAAACTGAAGTCTGCACACCCCTACTGCCAACACCTGGTTATGCTCTTGATGTATTGGGAGTAGAAAGCATTGAATATAAATAATGAAGAAAATAATTCATTTTTGAGGCCAAATAGTCTCTGTCCATAAATGATGTTGAATATAAATAACAAATTAACGGTACTTCTCAACCAGCCATTCATCTTGCCAATTCGACTTATACATCTTAATCAATAGTTTATAATGCAGGAGAAGGGAAGATGTGATCTTATTTAGGAATTTTAGGTAGTGGTCCTCTATTCTGAGACATTATTTGGGTGGATTCAGAATAAAAATTTAATATTCCTCTTTTCTAGTTTTTCCTCATTCTTCTTAATGGGTTTATGGAATGTGTAGTTTTTCCATTTTAATTTTCTTTCAAATGACCCAATTTTTTAACTTTTGCAGGTCTATTTTTCGATGTATGAGCAGCTCAAAAGCTTTCTTTCTTCCAATGGTTAGTACTAACCTGATATTTCTATTTGAATTTCGTAAGAGTCATCTTGCTGTGCCTTTGTTCCGAGTGCTATCATGCCTTTAATTGTTTGTGTTCTTAATTCCAAGTTTTAATGTTTCTGTAACTGTGGTACTTGTGTAGATGAGAATCATCTTTCAATAGGTGCGAATATGATAGCTGCTTCTGGTGCTGGAGCTGCAACAACTATTTTTACTAATCCTCTTTGGGTTGTTAAGACAAGACTTCAAGTGCGTTCTATTGATTCGCATCATCATTTTTCTATTATTACCTTCATAGGTTTCTTTTAATATGTTATTTTTCAATATAATATAAATATTGCCATGCTACAACCATAAGGTTTGGGAAGGTCTTTATAGAGTGAAGAGACAGGAGACTAGAGTTTCTTTTGTTTATAGAGTGGGAATGCTCTGTATTTGGAAAAGTGACCTTTCAAGTGCAAAACCAAAATAAAATAAAAAAAAACCCCCACAGTTATCAGTGAAAATATTTGGTAACTGGTAAGTAGAAAAATAAGGAGGAATCAATGGAATTGGAACCATTTTAGCTTGCTACTTGCATGAGTGATAAGTCATTGCATCTTCAAAGGTTTGAAGCATTGAAAGTTGACTTTTGCTCCCCTATTCTTGTTTTTCAGACCCAAGGAATGAGAGCGGGTGTAGTCCCATATAGGGGTACACTGTCTGCTTTGAGGAGAATAGCTCATGAGGAGGGTATTCGTGGGTTATACAGGTAATGTTTTCTAAGCGAATTATACTGTACCATGCAAGGAATTTGTTGATTGCAAAGATGATACATAATAATATTTTAAGCTTTGTGTGATGTGCAGTGGTCTTGTCCCTGCATTGGCTGGCATTAGTCACGTTGCCATTCAATTTCCAGCATATGAGACGATCAAAATTTATTTGGCCAATCGAGGTAATTGGTTATCTGTTTCAGTTGCTGACAATATTGATATGTAAACTTGAAAATTGATATTGACTTAAAGAGGCTGTGCCAGATAATACTTCAGCAGATAAACTTAGTGCACGTGATGTTGCAGTTGCCTCATCAGTGTCAAAAATATTTGCTTCAACATTGACATATCCGCATGAGGTATGTTGCTAAAAAAATTTTCTGTGCTATGCATCTATAAAATCATGGGTAACTGTTGTGTAATTACCTTTCCCTCCTACCCGTCTCCCAGTTCAGTCACATTTTTGTCACTATCTGTGTGTAGAGCTAAAATATAAAGAAATTAAAGAATCTGCTTCAGCAGCCTTTTTGGTGATTTCCTTCGCAGATTAGATTAACTTTGAGTGGAGAGAAAAAAGATATTAAGATACTTTTTGCTTGTGACTTGTAAAGTTATTTCGTTTTCAATGTTGTGATATAATTTCCTGTTTTACTTTAAGTGTCTGACAATCTCATTTTGAAGGGCTCTAGGACTATTCTCTTCTTCATATAAAGAGTCTGTTATCCATCTTTGGGGCATATCTTTTCTCTTACCTGATGAGCCATCTTTAATGGTGGTGTTTGGTTTGTCTGCCAAAGCTTAAGCTGTCGTGTTCCGAGGGTCCAAATGTGAAAATAGACTGTGACAATTTGTTGCTATTGTTATTGCCCCTTTAGCTGACTCAAATAATAAAAAATGAACTGTTATACAACATTTGCAGGTGGTACGCTCAAGGCTTCAGGAACAAGGCCACCATTCTGAGAAGCGATACTCTGGTGTGGTTGATTGCATAATGAAAGTATTCCAGCAAGATGGTCTTCCTGGTTTTTACCGTGGCTGTGCTACAAACCTTCTCAGGACTACTCCTGCTGCTGTCATTACATTCACTAGCTTTGAGATGATTCACCGGTTTCTTGTTACTCTTTTCCCTCCTGACCCCCACACACACACATTGTGATGGTGGATTCATCTCAAGGTTATTTGGACAAATAGCCAACTTGAACAAAATGGAAGAAGTGATTAGGTTAGCTAAAGATTGGATGGTGATACGTTCCTCTAGATTGTTTGTGTACTCTGTATTTGTTTCTTGTGGTTTTGTAACATCAACAGCAAATTGAGGTCTGCATCCCCTCCTAGAGCTTCTGCAACTAAAAGTGGCTGAAGGGGAAGGAAACTTGTAATACTGACAGTGATAGTGGCGACAAAATGGGTACTTTGCGGACTTAAATATTCAAGCATTTTTTTATTGATGGCTTCTGAATAAATTATATTAGAAATTTTGATTTGCTGTATTTTATTTGTACATACATACTAGTCTGTATTTAATTATTTCTTCCCCTATTAAACACAGGTTATTCGAACTTTTTTTTTACATTGTCTTTTATGGTCTTATTTGGCATTGAAGTTGATGTGGAAATAAATATTAACACGTTTTAATTAAATTAACAATTTCCCCTCAAAACTAATTAAGGTCTGTTTAACGAAAAGGAGGAAGGAAGACCCCCTTATCCTCAATCTTTCCTTCAGCTCTAGTAGGTTGAGCCGTCCGAATCATGGGACCTCTGTTAGTGTTAACACGGTCAAGGCCTGACAAAGAAAAAGAGCATGAGTGCTTGATTGGATAATACAATGGTCTGGTGACTTATTCCTGATAAGATGTTAAGATAACCGTATAGGGAAGGGAAGGCAAATTAATGCTGTGTTATTCGAGTTAAGGTGCAAAACTTAAGTCTTGATATTTGTTAATTATGTCTGTCCCTTAAAAGAAGAACAGCAAAAAGCTTTTTAGGGCTAAAACAGTGAACCTGATTTGAAAAATCTTCTTCTCTTTCTATCCCCAATGCCAGTTAAAAGTGTCTTAATAAAGGAGATAGTGCCCATAATTTGACAACTCATTAACTAAAAAAAGGGGATCCTATGACCTTCATCTCCTAATTTTGAAGATTAAGACAACTTATAGGTCCATGTTAGGAAATGAATAGGACCTTTTTCTTGACTTCCTTTTAAATCCACATTTCTCTCCCTCTATTATTTATACAACTGGATTTTAATATATTCATATAAGCAATATTAAATATTACAAAAAATATATTTGCAATTAGTACTATCCCATCCCAATATATAATTAGAGGACATGGATACAGGAGAATTTAAGCAGCAAAAGGACTACCCTTTCTTTCATCAGTACCCATCATAGCTTTGTCGGTTCAAAAGCTCAATAGAGCAAACCAAAAGATCTAGGAGTGCAATACCTTCATCATTCATTGGGAATGCTACTTGCCATACTCTACTCGTTATTATCAAAGAAATGAATAATAAAACAAGGACCAAACTTAGTCGACCTTATTCCCCTCTTCCTTTCTTTATTTCTCTTTCTTTCTCATTAAGGTTTAAATCAAATTCTCTAACAATAACCACCACTTGGTTGCAAACTCATTAACAAAAGATTACCTACTGGCAACAAGCAGTTCTGTCTCTTAACAAACTGTCCTTTCTTGAATATGAAGCCTTTATTACTTTTTCAGTTATATATGCCTCTTTCATAGATTTTCTCTGTTATATATATATATATTTTCTTGGAAAATCAGTGGTGTTTGCTTTCCAGATGGGACACTGATAAATATTTTCTTTCTAATCTTTTTTGACATTCTGGCCACTCAAGAATAATAATTGCAATGATGGTGAGTGCCTTCTTTTGTTTCGTTTTTTTTTTTTTATTTTTTCATTCTTTCCTAATAGTAAAAGTAGCATCTTCATCTTGTATAGGAAACCCTAAAGTTACCCATCAAAAGTTGCAGTTATTATTATTATTATTATTGTAGAAGTGGCAATTTCTTTATTCTTTTTGGGCCATTGCTCGAGTTTCTTTTTTCTTCTGTTTTTTTCTTTTGGTCTTGTTATATGAGAAAGCTTTTGATGTAAAAGAAAAATTGAGTTTCTTGCAGGGTCACCGATGATGCACATGTAAAGTTGCAGAGCATATGGAATGCAATCTTTAGTTAGAATTTCCATTGCTATGGAGCCCTCAGAAAATCAGAGATTATTAGTTGTTTTTAGTTTTGTAATTAAATTGTAAAGATTTTTTTTTTTTTTTTTTTAACTATGTTTATGCACAGAAAAAGAAATGCATTACCATAGTAACAGAAAAAAAGGAACATTAATAAAATGTGATCAGCCTCTGCTCTTCCTGCTGCTACCTTGCTTGGATGTTGCTTATGTAAGGAAACCCTTTTGCTTTAGTTAGTTACAGAATATTTAACTTTTACCTAACTTAGGATCCCCAACTTTACCTACTATAACCAATCCATAAATCTAGTCTACAACTGAAGCAACATAAAGGAAACGCAAATGAGTTGATAATGTAACTGTTTGACCAGCTTTTAATAAAACACCAAAAACTAATCGTTATATTATAAAGTCTGTGTTCGGCAACAGCTTTTTTAGTAGTTTTTAGAATTTTGACTAGTCAAAACGTTGAACTCTGTTTAGAAAGTTATTCGGTAACATAACGTTTGGACTAGTTTTTAGAGATTAAGGTAGTTTTTTTGTGAAAAGTTAATTCATGTAAAGTTTAGCATGAAACGCTACTCAAACAGCTAACAACTAATAGCTATCAAAATAACTAAATTTATCTAACAGACCCAAAATACTATCTTATTTTCAAAAGCTAATTCAAATGTTATGTTACTAAATATTATTAAAAATAGCATTTACTGTTTTGACTTGCTATTTAAAAAGGTGTTGTCAGGAGGAGTTGGAGTTGGAGTGCAGTGGATAATTGTTTCATGTGGTTCTATTTATATGATGTGGCTTTCCATCTTCTATGTGCTCATTTCTGCATCACAAAGTGATGTGCATCTGCATTTACAATTCATCAATATAATCATTTTATCTGGCAATAGTCAAATTTGTGGGTTCACCAAAACCTCTTTTATCACTTTAGTAACCGAAATACTAAGTCTGAGTGAGTGATTGTTGTTGAAGCAAGAAAAAGTAAGAATGAAGTGCAGTGAATTTGATTTGTAAAAGGAAAATGCCTTTCCTTTTCTCTTTTTGAAAAGTTTAGAGGGTAAAAAATTCGTTCCTGTTCTTGTTTTAAACTGTTAAGAGTGCAGTGATTTGATAATATTAGCAATTATGAATCAACAATTAATTACCTCTTTGTACAATTAATGGAATGATTAGCATAAGTGACAAAGTCGATGGAATCCTAATAAAATAACGCTTTGGAACTTGCAAAATTATTTTCCATTGTGATCCTATAAAGCTTTCTTTTTTCCTTCGCCCTGTCTTGAACACCTTATCTTTGAAGTTTGACCTTCACACAGATTCTAAACTCATTGCATTTAAGCTAGAATGATTAATTAATTTTTAATTAATTTTCAGAATTAATAATAATTGCTAATCAAACAGGTAATTTTCTGAGAGGAAATAGTTTTTCTTATTTTCTTTTGAAAGCATCTTTTTCTTACAGAGAGGGAGAGAATGTTCAATGTTCGCCGGCATGGAACACAAGCTTCCCGTCCATACTACCCTGATAATTTCTGGAACTTTATTATAGTTGGTAGACCAATAGAAATGCGCCACCTAGGGTGTGAATATGGACCCACTAACTACGTGGCTCTTTCCAATTGATGCAGTCTAAAACTAATTGCTGAAAGGCTGTGATATGATTATAGCTCCATGTGGCAAATAAATAATCGACGGCCTGCCGAATGCTCCCGTGATGTGGGTCCAAGAAACCCGCGCCAATGGGCCTCACACAAATCCGAACCTATCTATCAGCTTCGGAACCAAACCATCAATTTGAATTTTTTGAACGTTGAACTTGAAGACATCCGAGTAGTTGCTCATGTGATCATGTGAGTGTATGTAAATATGCCCTGACCCTGTTATTGGCTTATCGCTTGATGTTCTGCTCTTTTGTCTCATTTTCTCCATTTTCAATACCATCCCACCGAAATGGGTTCATTTTTATCATTTTATACACATAGATCTACACTAAGTTATACACAAACATATATATGTATGTCTATGAGCAAATTTAGTAAAGACTATTTGTGTATATTACGGTGAATTTGAAAAAGAGCAGAAGACAAAAATGGATGAGAAAGAAGGAAAAAAAATTGGTTACTTGGATCTGAATAAAACATATTTTTGCATTATAAATGGAAGAAGAGCAGATTTGGTAACCGTTTTTCAACTACCATTCCACTATTTGAAAGAAACACATTGCCTAACAATTGTGGTCAGTTCTCAGATGCACTAAACATTTGGAATGGTTGCTTTTCAACGTTTTTAACTTACGAATTTCTAACAATCTATAAAAAAAAATTATTCTAAGCAAAAAGAAAAGTATATAATGGTGGATTTCAAAATTTGAAGACTGAAAGTAGGCATTCCCCCATAACACAACTGTCGCTAGAAGCCAATATCAGTTTTTTTTAAATTGCAGAAACAAAAAAGGACCCACTAAATTCATTTGAATAAGCAGAAAGGAACCGTATTTACAAATTAAACGGGGACATAATGTGACGTTTTGGTACATAAAATCAAATCCAAGGAAGTAAACAAACCCCACCCACCGCCCACTTCCATTGAAATTTTTTTTTATTTTTTGAATTCATATGGGAGGGAAAGGGGACACTTAAATATTTTGTCTTAAGAGTGGACCAAATTTAATTAATTAAATTTATAATTATAAAATGACAATTTAATTAATTAAAAGATTAGAAATATCCAAACGCATTTTATAAAATGTTTTAAAATTTCCGCGTCCCAGTCGCATGGAATGACTTCGCTTTACCAACTTAAAAAGTTTTTTAAATTTTATTTTATAAAAGAAAAACTTAGAACAAAAAAAAAGGGACATTACAGCTGGAAAAAAAAAACAATTTTCTCTTTTTGACTAAAAAATAAATATTTTAATTCATATTATGAATAAACAAATATACACTATGTAAAATACATAAAATATGACATATTTGAATGTCGAAAATGTAATAAATATTATCTGTTGGCTGACAGACATTTGTTTTCATTGTCTTCTTTTATGCTATTTTTAGGATAGGAATACCAAAAGTAAATTAGGTATATAAAAATATGATTATCAAATAAAATTTTAATTTTTTCTATAAATCACAAGATAAAAAGTAATTATTTTTTATTATAAATATTTTCAATTTGAATTTAAAACTTCTAACAGCTATTTTTTTAAAAGAATATAACACAATTTGTGGGAAGTTCAAAAACATAAAGCCGTTCAAGTAAATATAAAATACAAATCTTTTAATATAAAATGAACAAAATTATTATTAATTATTTAAAAATTTAGAAGATCCAATGCGGTATATGGTAATAGTATAGCGGCTTAACTATGAGAGGCGTTAACGCACGGCGAAAGCACCTGAAGTACGTTGTCCCGCGCAGGAAAAAATAAAAATAAAAACAGTATTTTTACAATTTCTTTTTGAAAAGAAAATACAAAACATTTCCGGTTTTGAAGTATGGAGGCTTGGGTAGAGGTTCGGAAGTATAGGTTTGGAAAGGACAAATGTAGCAATAAGAGTATAAAGCAGAGAAAGAGAGATAAGCAATGTATAGCTCGCACAAGAAGAAAAAGAAGGAAAAAGGAGAAAAGCAAAAGCTCATGGAGAATGTGACTTTGTATTAGTATCAAACTAACCTCACCGTACCAAACAAATATCAAACCCCTCTCTATCTCTATCTTTCAATCTCTTTCTAGTCCGATCTCCCGTTTTTTTCAAAATTTTTTTGCTTCGAGGATTGGAAGTGAAGCTACAATTTGGCAACAGCTGATAGTGAATTGTATCTTTTACATTTTTTTTTCTTGTTTGTGAGAAGTTAAGGGCTTGATGGTGGAATTGTGAGAAAGAAAAGAGAACAGTAGCTGTTGTCGTTTGGTGGGGAAATGGCAGGGGAGGGAGCATTGTCGTTTTCGGTGGCGTCTGTGGTGGAGGATGTACTGCAACAGCACGGCAATAGACTCAGAGATCTTGATTTGGAGTCCAGAAAAGCTGAAGAAGCTGGTACTTTTTGTTTCTTTTTCTTCCCTTTTTTGGCTTCTGCTTCGCTTGTCTTATTGTTACTAATCATGGATGGAGTGTCCTTGGATCTTTTATGTTCACATTTTGTGTTCATTTTGAATCGTTAATTAAACATTATATTTGATGAATTTAAATTTCAGGAAATTAGAGGCTATACGGAGCTAATTGATTATAAGAATTTGATATCATGTCATGTATTTTGCAGCGTCCAGAAGGTATGAGGCTGCAGGGTGGTTGAGAAAAGTGATTGGAGTGGTTGCGGCCAAGGATTTGCCGGCTGAGCCTTCGGAAGAGGAATTTAGGCTTGGTTTGAGAAGTGGAATTATACTTTGTAATGCTCTTAATAAGGTTCAACCTGGAGCTGTACCTAAGGTGAATCTGCTGCCTAAATTTTTCTTACTTTCTTTTAACCTTTTTTAAAATTATATTTAAAGTGATTCACTGCTCTCAGGTAGTTGAAGGTCCGTGTGATGCTGCTCTTATCCCCGATGGTGCTGCATTATCTGCATTTCAGTATTTTGAAAATGTGAGGAATTTTCTTGTAGCTGCACAAGAGATTGGGCTGCCTACTTTTGAGGCATCTGATCTGGAACAGGTATGCATTGCAATTCCTGTATGGAAAATTGAGTGGACGAGAGTGCTTTTATTGTTTTTGAATCATCTTTTCTATTGTATTAAATAAATGCTTATTAGCTAATTTATTTTGCTAAATTTCAGGGAGGGAAATCTGCTAGGGTTGTGAATAGTGTTCTAGCTCTTAAATCATACTATGAATGGAAACAGACAGGTGGAAATGGAGTTTGGAAATTTGGTGGAAATGTAAAACCTGCCATCTCAACGAAATCTTTTATCAGGAAAAATAATGAGCCATTCATGAATTCCTTATCCAGGAATACTTCAATGAATGAAAAATCTTTGAATGTTCTATCCACTGACCTCGACTCTAATAAAATGGTTGGTAAGCTTAACTGTTTAAAGATAGCGTGCCTCTATGAGTTCAATCCACTTTGATTATGACAAAAACCTTTTTTTTTTTTTTTTTTCGTTTCTTCTTTACAGGCTACAACTGGTTCCTTGAGTACTCTAGTTCGTGCTGTTTTGTCAGATAAGAAGCCTGAAGAAGTTCCATTGGTAAGACATTACAATGCTATTGGCAGTTAAATTATCAAACTTGATTGGGAATTCAGGAGCAATATGCTGAGCTATACCTAGAGATAGGAAAAATTATATAACTTACTATGCTAGATGATATTGTCTATTGCCTAGATATATATTAAGCAACATCAATTTCATACATTTGCAATATGTTGATTACAAATAATGTGTTGATTGGCCTCATTTGCAATATTTCAAGAAGACAGTTATAGGGCCGTTTAACTCTCACATATTATGCATCCTGCCATTAGGAATTAGGATATAGTATTACTGTCACTACATCCTATTGTTCTGCTACTTTTGCTTTTGACAACAAATTATGCTGCTTCTTGCTGTGCAATAGTTGGTGGAATCAGTGCTAAGCAAGGTTGTGGAGGAGTTTGAGCATCGCATTGCAAATCAATATGATCTGGTATTCTACTCAATTCAGAAATGTGCTCTTCTCTTTCCAGAAGAAATTGGGCATTAGTTTTTCAATCTAACTATTTCTCATGGATCAATGTTGTAATTTCAAGGTAAAGACGACGCCTAAAGATGTGGCTATTCCTCAGGTCAACAAGTTCTCATTTAAACCTGTATCTGGTGATAAAAAGGTGAAGTCCTCTGTTTACCTTCTAAATGACGAAAATGCCTTATCAAATCCAAAGATACTTTCTTATTTGTTTGATTCATTCATCTAGATTGAGGACAAGAATCTCAGAACGATAAAAAAGGAGGAATGCTTTCATAAGAACCAAGTTCCTGAAGAGGAGCGTAAAAATCAAAACCTGAAACAGCTGGTGCTCTTTGATCAACAGCAAAGAGATATTCATGTAAGATCGGTAGTGATATTTACACACTGTTCCTTAGTTTTTGGAACAAATTAAAGCGTTGATGTTAATTATAATTTTCATTTAGGAATTAAAACATGCCCTTCGCATAACAAAAGCAGGAATGCAGTTTATGCAAATGAAATTTCACGACGAGTTTAACAATTTATGTAAGTATTCTAATTCTTTTTCAGTTCTCTTTTCATTTTGTGGTATAAGGAGTCAAAATTGGTTTAAAAAAGCTCTCATTTAAGATCGGAGTTTGTTCTTTCTTCATAGGCATCCACATTCAAGGTCTAGCTCATGCTGCTTCTGGTTATCACAAGGTTCTTGAGGAGAACCGCAAGCTATACAATCAGGTGCAGGACCTCAAGGGTAAGTATTGCCAGCCAAAGACTAGGTATTATGATCGCTTTTTATAATGTACTTGTGTCCTTAAGTTCTCTTGTATTTTTCTAGGAAGTATTCGCGTTTATTGTCGAGTGAGGCCATTTTTGGCTGGAGAATTAAATTATTTAAGCAGTGTGAATCACATAGAAGAAGGAAATATTATTATTAACACACCATCAAGACAAGGAAAAGGATGCAAATCCTTCAGCTTTAACAAGGTGTTTGGACCAGCTGCAACCCAAGGTAGTTAAATTTTTCATTTAGAGTTTTTGTGATAAATACAAATTGATGTCGCCTTTTACACATTCAACTCCTCTGAATTTGCAGCGGAGGTCTTCTCTGATATGCAGCCATTGATTCGATCTGTTCTTGATGGATATAATGTTTGCATATTTGCATATGGTCAAACTGGATCAGGAAAAACTTATACCATGGTAAGAAAAAATTTTAGACATCCATGAAGTGTGATCATTAATTGCTTGCTTGAGATTTCTTGATAAAATATTCAAAATCTTTAACTTTTTTCTGTTCACACTTCCAGACAGGACCTAAAGATCTTTCAGAGAAAAACCTAGGTGTAAATTATAGGGCATTGAGTGATTTGTTTCTTCTAGCAGAGCAAAGGAAGGGCATCTTCTGCTACAGTGTTGCAGTACAAATGATTGAGATTTATAATGAGCAAGTCAGGGATCTCCTTGTCACTGATGGAAGTAACAAAAGATATCCTTTAGAGCATTCCTTTTCCTCTTCATAAACTGGAGTTCCCCTCTCGACAAATCAATAACTTATTTGTTTAAATATTTTGAATTTTTATTCACAAAATGGACTTAGATTGCCTATCCTTAATTTGTTGATACATTAGAAATCCGCAATAGTTCTCAGACAGCTGTAAATGTCCCAGATGCAAACCTTGTACACGTTTCATCAACATCGGATGTCATTGATCTGATGAACCTTGGACAAAGGAATCGCGCCGTTGGTGCAACAGCCCTAAATGACCGTAGCAGTCGCTCTCATAGGTGAGTTGCCTTTTCTGTTCTTCATCTTCGATGTGTTTCTATATGCAAAGATGTACATTTATGCCTTCAACTGAGATTGATTTTTATATTTTGTGAAATTGTAGTTGCTTGACTGTTCATGTTCAAGGAAGAGACTTAACGTCTGGAACTATCCTTCGCGGTTGTATGCATCTGGTAGATTTGGCAGGGAGTGAGAGAGTAAATAAATCTGAAGTGACAGGAGATAGACTAAAAGAGGCGCAACATATTAACAAATCTCTCTCAGCTTTGGGTGATGTGATTGCTTCACTTGCCCAAAAAAATCCACATGTCCCTTACAGAAATAGCAAACTTACACAACTGCTCCAAGACTCACTTGGTAAGGTCAAAGTAACACATTGTTCAAATTTCAGTATTTTTCCGTCTTCCCATTGTTTCCAATAAAAATGATTATGATTGTGATTTGTGATTCTTGTTTCAGGAGGACAGGCAAAGACATTAATGTTTGTCCACATAAGCCCGGAGCCTGAAGCAATTGGAGAAACAATAAGTACACTTAATTTTGCACAACGCGTAGCCACTGTTGAACTAGGTGCAGCTCGAGTGAACAAAGATAGTGCAGCAGATGTCAAAGAGCTCAAAGAAGAAGTTAGTCATTTCCTTTGTCTCCTTTACACTTTCCATCATAGCTGTCTTAATCATATTTCAACTGCAGAGTACACTGTATTAAAAATTTGATTCTTTTCCCCCATTTATTTTCCTAGATTGCTAGCCTTAAGGCAGCATTAGCAAGGAAAGAGGCAGAACCAGAACACTTTCAACATTCTGTATCTGGCAACTCCGAAAGGTATAGAAGAAAAGAAAATGAGTCATCACCGCTGAATTCTAACTTGCGGATTGGGGATGTGAATGATGACAATGGCTTCCGGCGACCTATGGGTGATGTAGGTAACATAGAGGTGAATCTTGCTATCCCATCATCATTAGTCATAATTTTTCTTTAAGATTGCTGATTGACACTTGTATAATTAAAAAGTACATAATCATGAAATTTTGCAATATGAAAGTTACACTATTGTAGAAAAACATCGCATTCAAAGTGGCTAACTGAAATTATGACCATCTCCAATCCGGTGGTGGCAGACTATTTCACCTCATTTTATTTTGCATATCTATTAATCGTATCGAAATATTTGAGGGTTACTTCATAATATGATACTTTTTTATTTCACATTGTAGATATCTAGTCATCATGGGTGTGAATTAAGTAAAATATTAGCATTTTGTAGTTCACATTATAGATAATGCTATGTATATATAATAGAACTATATTATGAGAAAAAGATTGTTGAGAGTTCGTATTGATGGGGACAAACCTTCCTAGTCAATCAAAGCATTGGTTTCTTTAAACACTGATGTGCTGCATATACAGGTTCTTACAAACGCTACATTGAGGCAAAAAAGGCAAAGTTTTGATCTTGATGAGCTGTTAGCAAATTCACCTCCATGGCCTCCAGTTGTTAGTCCTAGCAAAAATTATAGGGAAGATGAGAAGGAAGTGGGATCAGGTGAATGGATCGATAAAGTCATGGTGAACAAGCAAGATGCTATAAACAGTGTTGAGAATCCACTGACAAGTTGGGAATCAGAAAATGGTAATTTGCCTGATGTTTTTTACCAGAAGTATCTTTCAGACCCTACAAAAATTTACTCTGAACAATCCTACAATATGTTTGGGGGTAACAACCGGTTCAACGTTAGTAGTACTGATGATATAGATGATCTTGATGCCGGCACTAGTGATTCATCAGAACCTGATTTGCTTTGGCAATTCAATCAGTCCAAGCTTTCTGGCATAGCCAATGGAATTGAGTCAAAGGCAAAGAAGCCAAATTCAAAAGCAACTAAAAGTCCAGATTTGAGGTACTTCAGATGTGCTCTTTGTTTTGGTCTACACTTACATTTTAAAATTCTAATTTTTAACGAAGCTGTTAACATTTGTTTTGCAGCAAGAACTTGAATCCTATGCTAGGCCCTTCGCCATCACGAAAAAATGGAGTTAATGCTCCTTTGCACCGGAATGGAAGGCAGCCAGCCCCTGTTGATATGAAACGTAGAACTGCAAATAGAAAGTAGGAATTTTTAGCCACGCTAAGGAAAGATTTCAGATTTTTTTTTTTTTTTCAAAATATATAATATTATATATTTCTTGATTTTTTTTCCTGTGAGAAAAATAGAGGTTTTATTACGTTGCCTTTTTTTTCATTAATTTTTTTCCTTGTAATGTTTATAAAATACAGTAAAATGGAGCAACAATTCCAGTTGCTTGTTGTATTCGAGAGTTCACCAGATGTGTGACTTGCTTGGTTTTCACAGAAGGGATATTTTTTTGTTTGCACATTCTTTATTATTTTCTGTTCCTCAGGTAAGGTACTCGAACTTCAATTTTGGAGAACATGCACAGCACGTGCGTATGCTTAATGCTTCCAAATTGAAACCTCAAAGCTCAATGTCAGCCACATACCACCACCTGAAACGGGCCACCACAGTTGTGGATTAAAGAAATTTGTGGCTCCAATCGAAGTCCACAACATTTGTTTAGTGCCATTTCTAAATCCACAGTTCATTAAAGAAATCTCTGGAACCTTCTCGAGAAAAACCGTAACTTATTTTCCGCAGAAACCCATACAAGCATGCACATTAATTTAATCGCTTACCAAGTAACAGAGACCCAAATCAGTTAGGCTATTTTAAGTTAAAACCTCCCATAAAATGGCCGAGGCCGGAGAGGCTTGTTACTATTCGGTGCTTGGATTACGTAAACAAGCCTCTGCAACTGAGATTCGTGATGCTTATCGAAAACTCGCTCTGGTAATTTAAATCAATCTGGTTTTATTATTTATTAGTTTAAGATTTTCGATCACTGCAAGTTTTTAAATGCTATGTTTTTTATATATTTGAAGAAGTGGCATCCAGACCGGTGGATGAAAGACCCTGTTGTCGCTGGGCAAGCGAAAAAGCGATTTCAGGAAATTCAACAGGCTTATTCTGTGTTATCAGATAAAAGGAAGAGAAGAATTTACGACGCCGGAATGTTGGGGTTTCTTGGTGACGACGACGATGAAGTGAGTATCCTTTATTTCATTTCTCTTTAATCTTTATATTTACTTCTATACGACAACGACAGGAGCATCTTTGAAAGCAACACACGGTCGAACGACCGTCTGTGTGCACAGCGACAGCGGGATTAAACTCTTTTATAAGTTCGCCCCGCACACAGATAGTCTGTCGTTAAATAAGACGGAGGGCCGTCTGTTGATCGCTTGGACTCGGGCAACTTACCTATAAATAAAAAACACTGTTTTTACGTTTAATGACCGTCCGTACGCATGAGAGGGCTATTTCGGGATCTAACTGTCTTCACGACAAACCGACATCGTTCCATAGCCTCCAGGGTCGAGAAAATCACAATCCGTTTTCCTTTCTATTTGGACTTGGAGACAGCATGCAATTAGCAATCGCCCATGCGATTGTTTTCTCTCTCTTTGATTTTCGTGTTGGATATTGAATAGTGATTTTTGAAACAGGGATTCTGCGATTTTATGCAAGAAATGATTTTGATGATGGAAAACGTGAGGTCACAGGTAATTAATGATTTAATATATAAAAATACTCTAAACTTTTCAACACCCAGCAAAATCACCATAAAATGAACTTTGTTCAGTTAGACACCTCTATTTTAAAAATTTAGATTTATTAGCAACCGAAAAACAAGATTAGGGTGAGGATTTACAGTAAAACAAATTGTGAGTTCCCCCCAATTGGGTATTAATAAATCTAAGTTTTAAAATGAGGATGTCAAGTGCATGAAGTTTATCTTAAGGTGTTAGGGTATTTTTAAATCTTGGGCCTTAGTTAATCGTTGAAAAAGTAATGATGGGAAACATGAATTGAGAGTGTATTTTTGTTTGTTCAATGTTTTTTTTTTTTCTTGTTATTAGGAGGGGGATGATCTTCGAGGGTCGTTAATGGAGGAGGATGAGAGATTCAAATTTGGGTTGGACTTGAATATTTGTCCAACTCCTAAAAAAAGGACTCGCTTCACTGCCTTGTGATGCAAATTTTATATAGACTATTATGCAATAAAAAAAAAGTAGTTCAATTCTCATTTCTTATGCAATTCGTTTTTAGCATTATTTTAAATATGGTTACGTTTCATACAGTATAGTGGAATGAATTAAAAACATTCTTAGAACATCTTTTTTTTTTTTTTTTTTAATTTGATTTGGTTAATTCATGCACTAATTGATAATCGATAAAAATTTAAATCAATTGTTAATTTCATCACTTTTATAATTTTTTTTATCAATTAATAATTAATTTATATTATATTTGAAATTTAATAACTTCATATAAATATTTGAAACTTAATAACTTTATAAAAATAATTATTAACAAAATTAATTTTATAAATAAATAGTTTTTATATAATCAACAATATCAGTCATATACTCTCATCTCAGCTAATTGGTAACATCACAGCACAGAAATTCTTAATTGGTAAATATCACTGGACTGGCTAGTGCGGTGGTTGAAGAATACAAGACGATGAATGAGATATATTTTGAGACAAAAAAAAAAAAAAAAAAAAAAAAAAACAGTATCCATTAATTTTAAAAAACGGATTATTATGAAAAATAAATTAAGAAAAGGATTTTTTAATTACATATTTTAAGACACTTCAAGCTATCTTTTTTTTTCTGTCATCAGGCTATTACAATGAATGAATATATCTATAATATATATATATATATAAAAGTATGAATAGAGGGGAACATTTGATTTCAAAAACGCTTCTACGTATTTTAATTGATAAAAAAATATTATTAAGGTCAATTTAATCTTAATAGATAAGTTGAAACCACATTATATTTATTTTTCTATTCTAATTATTATTATTATAATTTAATCTAATCATATTCTAATTAGAAATTTATTCTTTAATAATGAAATAATTTTTAATTTTATTGAATAATTTAATCCTATTTTAATTAGTAATTTTTAATTTTATTATGATTAGAAATATAATTTAATAAAAATATATAATTTAATAAATATTGAGATAGCTAATATTGAGATCATACCTTAATTAAAATATGATATAATAATATAAAATATTTTGAAGATGTTTAATAGACTAATACCTACGTATTAGTACACTAGGAAATGAAAAAATAAAAAATAAATATCTTTAGATCATTTATATTAATTCTAATTGTTAAATTACAAAAGAATTGAAAAAAAAATTATTAGTTGATTATAAATTATTTATTTTAAGATAAATCATTAAGGAATATTAAATATCAATTAACTAAATAGAAATATTAAATCAATTAGAAATCCTAATATTAATCTAATTAACTTAAAATCTCACTATAAATAGGTCTTTTAGAGCTAATTGAAAGAAAGCAAACATTATCTTCGGAGGATCAGGGGGTACAACAGTTCCAATAAGATGGTACTGTGATTTTCTCGAAATATTTGAAATTTTCAGTTAATAAATTTCAATAATGTAAATGTATTTCATCTCTTGAAATTCTAATGAATTGGTAATTTTTGATTTGTTTTATTTTATTTTATTAATTGATTTTCTTTTTCAATTTTTCACATTATAAATTTATTATTGTAATTGTATTTTAATTTTTCACGATTTTACTGTTTTGCTTGCTACACTAATTTTTGAAAATTTATGCATTTATAGAAACTTTTTGGAGGTACTAATTATTTTACTCCTAATATTCTAATTAAATTTTATAGTTTAGTAATAAATATAATTTTATTGGTTTTATAGTTTAAATTAATTTAGTTGATGATTGTAACTTTTTTTTTAGAGTTTTTACATATTTTTGAATCAGAGCGCCTAATTATTATTATTTTTTTAATTTTAACATTGTAATAATGATTTGACACCTTTTAGATTCACAAGAATACATATCAAAAAATAGAAAAAATTAATTTAAGCACATAAAAAATACATGTATTCTTTTGTAGACATTCTATTTAATATTTTAATTAATTAAGTTTCTAAATTGACAAAAATATCATTAAAAATTTTAATTTTATTTGTTGAAAAATAAAAATAATTTAATTGTGATTGTTTATGTCAATTTTCTATTTGAATCTAAATTTTAATAGGAAGAAGGGGAAGGAGAACATTAGGTTCATAAAACGTTTTATCAAATTTATGGATTGATAAAATATTATTAAGGACTTTAATTTTATTGGTGAAAAAATAAAGGTAACTTAATTTTAATTTATTATGTTAATTTATTAATTTTTCATAGGCAAATATTATAAACAATCTTATTCAATTTATGATATTTTATCCAATTATCATTATTATTATGTCAGTATTATTTTTCATCAATATTAAATTGATAACAATTAGTGGTATGGTTAGTAAGTCTAGGAGCTGTAAACAAAACTATAAAGTAAAAAGATAACTAATTAACCTCGTCAATTGATAATCAATTAGGAAAAGTGAGGCGAACATTGGGTAATTAATTTGCCCCGTTAATTAATATTTTTATTTCAATTATGAATTTTAATTAGTATAAAATAAAATTTACCTAGAAATAAGGTAAAATATTTATAATATCAATTGATGATTTCATGATAATATATCAATTTAAATTCATCTACCTTTACACTGATATAGCAATAATTTTGACTCGAATTTCACCAAATCTTATAAGTTGTATATTAAATTAAAGAAAATATTCTAAGAACTATAACCTCATAGGTATTAAAGAACTGATATGCTAAGAACGACTAGGGACCAAAACGCCCCTAGATATTCTAATTAATAAAAAATATTATTAAGGATAATTTAGTCTTAATAACTGAGTTGAGACCGTATTATGTTTATTTTTCTATTCTAATTATTATTATTATAATTTTAATCTAATCTTATTATATTTAGAAATTTATTTTTTAATACGATTCTAATTATCTATCTATAATTAATTAATTAATTTATAATTTATAATTATATATAAAAGTACGAATGGGGAACATTGGATCTCTATTGAGTCTCTAAAATGTCCCATGTACTCTAATTGATAAAAAATATTATTAAGGATAATTTAATCTTATTTCAATGAGATAATTTTTAATTTTATTAATATTTTATTTACAATAAAGATAATTTAATCCTATTTTAATTCTATTATGATTAGGAATATAATTTAATAAAAATATATAATTTAATAAATATTGAATTATACATTTAAATTTATTGAATCCTAACTAACGTTGGGATTTCATATTATAATTATAAATTTATCAATTTATATATTCGTTATTTGATGAAATACCGTATTTAACAAATTAAATAATAATAATAATAATAATAATCAAGATCTTTTATCCAAAGTTTTTTTATCGAGCTGATTACAATATTTAATTTGTTAATGTGACACTAACTTAATTTGATTTAAAATAATAAAGTTGATTTGAACTTTCTCTATATTCCACCGTTTTTAACTGGAATAGAAAAATTAGTATTTGTATAATATGTGAAAGTCTTTTTCTCTAGGTTTCAATATATTCAATTTATTAGTGAACTGTTGTAACTATCATTACATATATAAAGTATTTACAAAATAAGTTTAAAAATCTTTCTCTAGCTATCGTTACATAATCAATAAAATATTTTTTTTACTTCGTCATGATTTATTTTATTTATTTTTATTGATGCAACAAGGTAAATTATTTTAATTTTTTTATTCCAGAAGTTAAACAAGATAATTCAATCGACACTATTGAAATAATGTAAAAAGAATGGAGTCTCTAATTATTAGTACTTAAGATTAATCCTATAAAATTTATCGGTCGTTAATCGATATTAGAAAAATAAGAAAGATAATGTTTCTTGATTCTAAGGTAAATATTTTATTTAATTATTAATTTTGTGAAAGAATCAGATTTTATTTTATTTTATTAATTATGACTAATTTTTTCTATAGATAATTCAGATTTTAGCTACTATGTTTAATAAAATAATGGAATATTTCAATAAATATTCACATGAGATTAGAGCTGAATCTCAATAAATATATTATATTAAAGGAGTATGAAAAATCAATTTTAAAATAAATTTTGCAATATAAGTTCAATACATTCAATGACTAAAAGAATATACTAGGGAAAAAATAAGACCTAATCTTTAGATTTGTTAATGTGAAACTAAATATTTTATATAATATTAGTGATTTGTTGTTACAATATTTTTAATTGGATATATAATGTCTATGAATAGTTTTGTAATATCTTTTAAATTATTTTATAGGTATAATGTCAATTTTAATATAGTCGATACAAATGTTCAAAATTACAGCTAGCATGTTTAATGAAACGAAAATATTAACTGGATGTAGGGTAGATAAATTCATTGAGTCATTGAACAAAAAACATATATAATCTCTTTGATTTACAATACATCTTAATTTTTTTAGAATAACTCCTATATTTTTTAAACAATTACAATGTATTCATTTTAATTATTTTAATAAGAACCTAAGGGAAAAAGTGAAATATTATCGGAGGTTGATTATGTGCATCAATAAAAAATACAAATTCTTTTTTAGATTAAAAAAAGAAAAAGATTCTTCCGTAACCAAGCGAGAAGAAAGTTTCAAAAGAGAAAAGAATGAGAATATGAAAAAAGATGGATCGTGCCAGTGGTGCCAAAAATTACAAGATAAGAAACAGTAAGGAAGTCTTGTGAAGTCTTATCTCTGCAGAGTGACGAAAGTGTTGCAGTTGACCACAAATATGAGAGCAAAAGCAGATAGATATTTAGCAGAATTCTTGCTTCAAGTTGGTGACAGAGAAAAGCAGATAAACTATAAGAGAAACAAAATGATACCAGAAGCGATGGTAGTAAAATATGATAATAATGAAACCAGTAAGAAGTATTTTCAGTGCTTGAAAAAAATGCAAACTCTGGTCAGTATATGACAAGTCGTGTAATACTAGCAACAAAAATCAAATATATTGGTGTCAAGAATCAAAAGATGATAGAGTTGTTCCCCGACTGGAGCAAGATCTACAACAGTTTTGATGAAACAGTAGATGACACAAGAAGCTACTACCAAAAGAAATTTCTCAACACTCTATTGCCAAATGGATTGTCTCGGCATAAGCTTGATTTGAAAGTTAACTGTTCGATAATACTCTTAAAAAATTTAGATGCCTCGAATGGCCTGTGTAACGGAACAAGAATGATGTATAGAAATTTTGGAGCTAGTGTAATTCGTGCTAAAATAACAGTTGGACAATACTCAGAGAAGCAAATATTCTTACCTAGAATACCTCTCTCTCTTACAGAAAATGAAGGATACTTATTTTATTTTAAGAGAAAGCAATTTCTAATCTGTCTCTGTCTTGCAGTGATAATAAACAAAGTTTAAGAGCAAACAATATCGAACGTTGGTGTCTATTCACCACAATATATTTTCTCTCACGAATAGCTCTATATAGCATTGTCAAGAGGGATATCAATTTCTACAACAAAAGTCATTGTAAAGTCAGATGAGAAAAAAAGTAATGATGCAACATACACAAAAAAACGTCATTTACAAATAGGTCTTCCTGTTAAATAAGTAACAAAATACGTTTAAAATTTTCATCATTAATCTTAAAAAGATAACATTGTTCGAACTAATAATAAAATTGATTTCAACTTTACAGTGAAATAATTTATTAAAAAATATTGAATCACATATTAATACAGCAACTCTTCAAAATGGAGGATATTAATCGGGTAAAAAAACAATTGTAACTAATATTTATAATGAATAATTTATATAATTATTTTTAACATAAACAAATGTGTAAAGTTATAGTAGATATTTAAATAGAAAATACTGAGTCTATTTATTTATTTCTTAGTATCTTATTATATATATAATAAATCTTTGAAAATAAACAAAGAAAAAAAAATATATATATATAGCGAGTACAGTTAACGGGTATCCACGTGCAAGGCACGTTATAAAAAAGTTATAAAAAACGTGTGAATTGAAATAGACATAAACATAGCATGAGAGAGTTTAAAATGATCTCAAGACTTTTCAAAATTTACTTTTTAACTCTATGGTTGGTTCTGACTTTTACTTTCAATAATAATGTCATCATATCGTAAATTGAAAAGTGAATGGAGTTGCAAACATGGGTACAGAAAAAGTGAAATTGAAAGGGGTGACATTAATGAATGTTGCTGTAAATAAGAGATCACATGAGTGTATCATTTTTTGGCAATTAGAGATACTATAATTAATAAAAGAGTGTAGACATCATTATTTCATAAAAGCCACTTGATCTGATCTGATCTGATGGCTGGAAAGATATGTGAGAAAAACAGTGTGCAAAATTGTGTCTGCTACCTTAATTGGTGGTTTGATGCAGTTGCAATTAGTTAGGCTATTGGAAAGGTTCTACCCTCACAGTGTTGACTTAGTAGTTCCAACTGTAGATTTTTTCTGTTGTTGCCTCAAAATAAGGCAGCATATGAGGAGAGGAGAGGAGACAGTCACTTCATTTTATTTCTTTCATTCTGGCTGTAATGATCTTCAACTCATTTTGGATTCAAAAGGATCTTAAGTGAAGATGCTGTGGTGTCCACCCACTTCACTTGATATAGCAGGTAAAATATAGTTAATATATTCTTTTATTTTAATATTCTTTTTTTTTTTTTTTTTACCAAGAGTGAATTATTATATTTTTATTAAGGATGTATCTGTGCTATCAATCTATATCAACTTAGTTCAAATTTAATTTTATTTGGCTCAATTTAATCCGTCGTTTTTTCACCAAATTGAATATAATGAGTATTTTTAAAGGGTAGTTTAGTATTTTTAAACACTTAACGAGGAAAAATTATACCTTTTGAAAATATAGGGATTAAGTAGTTAATTTTGCATAAGCACGACACGTGCCGTGCGTGGCCCCTCCCCAATTGACCAATGACCATACCGCAGCCATGCCAAAATCCAACTAAATTCAACTAGCAGACACCCTAATTGAATAAAAACCGCCCCGGCGTCGCCTTGCCTTCGCAGTTCGCGCTAAAACCCCCAATCTTTTGTTTACTAGTATTCCATTGAACCCATCCCTGTCATTTGCTTCGGTAAAGCAAAACTCCTCGACACTCGCGTTCTCCAATTCTTCATTCAGCTCATAATCTATTGGTGTATATGAGTTCACTTTAATATTTCTGGGGGCACTGATTTTTTTCGTGTGTGTAGGATTAGTTGAAGGGAAAATGGCTATAGGGGTTGTAGCTCGGCGCCTCTCGCATGGATCGACTTCTTCGCAGTCGATCGGTTCATTGCGTTATGCGAGCTGGAGATTGTATTCTACTGCCTTTAGAGAAGAGAGAGACACTTTTGGACCGATTCAAGTTCCTTCTGATAGGTTAGTATTCATGTTCCTTTCGTTTATTTTAAGTTTTCAGATTCGCTTTTCTCCTTATTTTACTGATTATGTCAATTGTTTGATTTTTGTATCCTTTAGGTTGTGGGGTGCACAAACTCAAAGATCATTGCAAAATTTTGAAATAGGCGGCGAGCGTGAGCAGATGCCTGAACCGATTATTCGTGCTTTTGGCATCCTTAAGAAATGCGCTGCTAAGGTTGATTAATGGAGTGTTTAATTATTTGTCCTCAATGATATCAATTGCTTACTTAAGTAAGTTGTTGATTTTGTACTATCACAGGTGAACATGGAGTATGGTCTTGATCCATCCATAGGGAAGGCAATAATGCAAGCCGCCCAAGAGGTAGCTGAAGGGAAGTTAAATGATCATTTTCCACTTGTTGTATGGCAAACCGGAAGTGGCACTCAGAGTAACATGAATGCCAATGAGGTCAATACTCTCACTTGCTAGTTTCTTGTTTCCTTAAGCATACGTACTTCAGAAAAAAAAAAATTGAAGAGACGAAATTGGACACTTAAAAAGAACACAGCACTGTTATTTGTGAATTAATGTTCTATAGGTCTTGGATATGCAGATTATACAATACCCACTGACCTTCCTACGCCACCCAATGCATACTTGCACAGATAATTTAAGACGTTTTACATAATATTAGACTTTCATTGATTAATCAGATATTGAGTGTCATACAACATCCTGACTTTTGCCATTATGGTAATTCATATTGAGTATCTATCATGGATTACAGGTTATTGCCAATAGAGCAGCTGAGATTCTTGGCCATAAGCGAGGTGGAAAATTTGTCCATCCAAATGATCATGTGAACAGATCACAGTCTTCCAATGATACCTTCCCAACTGTAAGTGTGGCTTACTTTTGAACTTTCAGTTGAATCACAAATCTTATTCATGGATTTTTCTTTTTTTCAATTATGTGCATTTTCCTCGTTGAACCTATTTTTCTTTTAGTTGTTTAACCTATCCTTGTTCTTTTATTTTCCAGGTAATGCACATTGCAGCTGCAACAGAAATAAATTCAAGATTAATACCAAATTTGAAAAATTTACACACTACTCTACATTCAAAGGTTTGATATTTATTATTCTTCTCAAATAGGCAAATAGAAACAAGATGAATAAATTGAAATTCTGCTATTTTCTCTGCATATTCTAAATGCTGTTTGATCACTTAAAAATTTCTTTAATTTCATGCACTTGGATCGAGTGCTTCTGCTATGTGGTTGATCAGAGAATGTATTCGGTTTCTATATCAGCATCTTTGAAATAAGGATTGCTAGGCCATTGTAGGTCTATAATCATAAGAGTCCGATGCACAGTCACAAACTATCAAGTGTAACAATTATTGGCAAATGACAGTTTAATGTGTTGTCACCCATGCATATCCTTAGCATGATTTCATTAATTCTACACTTTCTTTTATACATTATTCTACATAATTCATGGAATATTGTATATCTTTCTTTCTTTCTGAGTTATGTCAAAGCTTATGTTCGTGGACAAATCAACCTACTGGTCGTGACAATAGGGACATTTGGGAGCTTTTGTTGCAGGCTTGCACTCCATCAGGCTATTTTTTGTTGGTCAAATTTGTTTATCAGAAATTGTTGAATTCCTATGACCCCTATTGTTGAGGACAAACCTTTGTTTCTCCTAGATATTTGCTATTATCTTTGGCTTGGTCATGAAATGATCCTTGGATCTATTAATTTGATAGCCTTTAGTATTCTAGTGTATCTCTATCATGTTATTTTACTTTTGCACTTTGAGGGTGTAAATTACATTGCCTTGACTTTCTGTTACATCAGAACTTATGGTTCTTTCTGTTCTAAGCAGTCTATTGAATTTAAAGATATTGTCAAAATTGGCCGCACACACACTCAAGATGCAACCCCTTTGACCCTTGGGCAAGAGTTTAGCGGCTACACCACACAGGTCTCACATCTTTGCTGTGCCATCCTGTTATTGTCCTTGGTCCTCCTTTTTGGTTGTTTGTGCTTACTCTCAGTTTGTGCCTCATTTGCAGGTGAAGTATGGAATTGATAGGATCATGTGTACTCTACCTCGCATGTATCAGGTAGGCATGTAGATGATACATAAATTATGCCAGTATCCTATATCTATCCTTCTTTGCATTTCCTTTTTCAACTGATTGAAGATAATATTTGAGTAGCTTGCACAAGGTGGAACTGCTGTCGGAACTGGATTGAACACAAAGAAAGGGTATGTAATGCCTTAAGTGTAAAGCTCCTTTTGATTTGGATTTACTATTACTGATGTTTTACATATATCTAGATTTGATGTCAAAATAGCAGCAGCAGTAGCTGAGGAAACTATGCTACCATTTGTCACAGCAGAAAACAAGTTTGAAGCTTTGGTTAGTTTCTAACTTCTTCATGAAGTCTTTTTTTCTGCTTTTTCTTCCATGAAATTTCTCTGTTTTGATTTTACTATGTTGTGGAATTGACAGGCTGCACATGATGCTTTTGTTGAAAGTAGTGGAGCACTTAACACAATCGCTACATCTCTGATGAAGGTTGCAAATGATATACGTTTATTGGGAAGGTTTGTACAGTAGTTTTACACTCCTTTTGTGACCCCCATTCTTTCATGATCTGATTTAATTTTTTTTGAGCTCTTAGTCTCTTTTCCTTGTTCAGTGGTCCACGATGCGGCCTTGGTGAACTCATACTACCTGAAAATGAGCCAGGCAGCAGTATAATGCCAGTAAATTTTTACTTTTTATTTTTTATTTTTTACTTTGTTATTTTATTTTTATGGGTTTAGAAATATATTAAAGCTAATTTCAAGATTTTGAACTCTATAATTTTTTATCTGACCAATCTTTTTCTTGTTTCAGGGAAAGGTTAATCCCACCCAGTGTGAGGCACTAACAATGGTCTGTGCTCAGGCAAGTTTTGATGTCAGCAGTTCTCTTTCATTTTTTGGAATTATTTGGCCAATTGGACAACCCATCTGCAAGCAGTTGTTGAGAGTTTGATGTGATAAGTTATTTTATTTCATGTTGAAAATTTCCTCTGAATTTTTCAGTAAGCCTTTTTTTCTTAATCTGGCAGGTCATGGGAAATCATGTGGCAATTACAGTGGGTGGATCAAATGGCCATTTTGAACTTAATGTGTTCAAGCCTATGATTGCTAGTAATCTCTTACATGTATGTTATGTTTCCTAAAGGTCAAATAGCTATGATCCAGTCATTATTTTCACTGTTGATATTTCAATTAAGAAGTTCTCGATAATTGGAGTATTATGTTACATTGCAAAACTTTGAACACTTGGTTGGATGAAGGAGTTAATTTCAAGTTGTGAAGTTATTGATGAATTGCAATTAGAGGTAAAAAAAAAAATACGTTTCTTGCTAAATGCATTGTTCAAACAGTGGTTTGAGCTAAGGAGTTGCAAGAGTAATGTTCATGAAATTTTTTTTCTCATATGATTGAATGCATTATGATGTACTCCTATGGCAGTTCTATTTCTTGGTTGGTTTGAATGAATAGCCTTATGTTGCTGAATATACCAGCAGTTCTTCACTCAATTATGTTTCTGACCTCACTGAACTATGTATTTTGGTTCTTTCTTGGCAGTCTGTGAGATTGCTTGGGGATGCATCTGCTTCCTTTGAAAAGAACTGTGTGAGGGGAATTCAAGCTAATCGGGAAAGAATTTCAAAATTACTCCATGAGGTAGTTTCTTGCTAAATACAGAATATTTGGATTAATGGTGCATTTGATAGTGTGTTCTTAACATGTGACAATTTGCCTGGTCTTGCAGTCACTAATGCTTGTCACAGCCTTGAATCCTGTAAGTTTTTGTCCCTTGTTAATCTTTAAATTCTCTTTGTTCTGTGCTTCAAACAGTTTTTACATGACCCCCCTTTAT
Source organism: Jatropha podagrica (assembly GCA_947857235.1). NCBI lineage: Eukaryota > Viridiplantae > Streptophyta > Magnoliopsida > Malpighiales > Euphorbiaceae > Jatropha > Jatropha podagrica. The sequence continues at coordinate 38,989 of CANUEP010043811.1, read as the reverse complement.
TCCAGAAAATTGGTTATGACAATGCTGCAGCAGTTGCCAAGCTAGCTCACAAGGAAGGAAGTACTCTAAAGGTGATAATTTGTTGTATCTTTTTGCTTCTGCAACCTCTTTCAATTTTATCTGATCTCTCTCTCTGATGTATATGTATTTACTATGATGTTCCTTCCATTAGAATCTTGAAACTAAATTGCATTGTGTCATGAAAAAAAAAAAAAAAAAAAATCCTCCAAATATTTTTCCTCTTCTGCTGTGAAGGACATTCTGGCATCTAAAAATAACTTGTCTTTTCAATGATGGAGAATGCCTGTATTGTTGTAAGAAAATTGTTTTTGTAATATATCATCTGTCTATGACACTTTTGTTTCTTATATGGCAACTTTAAATTGCTGAAAACCATTCAAAATGTAATCGTGCAGGAAGCCGCATTGAAACTTGGGGTGCTTACCAGTGAAGAATTTGATAGTCTTGTGGTGCCCCACAAAATGATTGGCCCATCTGACTGATAACCCAACAAGGAGTTCCGCTCAACGGTGTTGAATATTAGAAATCGTTGATAAGGAATAATGATAAGCAGTGATTCTATTTTGTTAGAATTTGAAACACATTCTTAGGGGTTCTTCCTCCGATTAGCTTATCTTATTTATCAGATAAACAACTTCAGCTTTTGATGGGGTTAATAATGAAAACCCTCCCTCATTTTGTAAGGCAGGTTCATTGTATTTGAGAAAACCACAAGCGGCAATGGAAAAAATGAGTATTCTTTTGGGGAAAAAAAAAATGCATGTTTAAATTAAATGTATGGATGGTTTGAATCATTCGGTATAATTTTGCCATTGCATCAGTGCAATATTTACTGTTCAAGTCTTAAGTTCTGTCCCTGTCAGTAACATTTTCATGCGGGAATTATTTGCAATTTCTCCGAGTCTTCAATTAATTTTTCAAATCTTCTCTCATTTTTGAGACTAAACCCAAAGGACAACTCTCTTAAGGGAGAGTAACTTGCCATGAGCCATGCCTCGCCCTGGAACGGGTATTGGTGGTCGATCTGTTAACTTAAGAACTCGATAAAATTTTCAAACTTGAAAAATCAAAACGGAAATGGGCAAAAAAAAGGTAAAGAAATAGAAATTATATCCCACTCGGGCAATCTGCAAACTTTCAGTAGCTAATCTTAACAGTTTCTACTTAACTTTGATTACATAAATAACCTTCAATATCTTATGTTGCACTTAATAGATTCTAAAATCAAGCAGGAGCAGGAGCAGGAGCAGCAGTAACGGCCTTACATTCGTTGCTATTTAAGTCCCAAATTGCAGGAAGGAGAAATTTCTTATTATTAGCACCATAGGCATTGAAACCAGCGTTACTAACTTTATCCACAATCAACTTTCCAGGATTTCCTGGATAAGCACCAGCACCGAAAATTCCAGGACAAGCACTAACGGCTTCCAATGGCGCTTTAACATCACCTTGATTATACCCATTCTTATAAGGATTAGTAGTAGCTCCTGCAATTACGGTCGCAATATTCATTATCAACCCATCACCTCCTAACCCATTTGGCGCCACTGATGCCTTCTGTCCCCGCGGACCAAAATCCGGTAATGCAAAAGGCCATGCACACAAACCAGGGCACTGGTTTGACGGGTCACCCACATGTGCGTAAACTATTTTAGCCTTGTCAATCTGAATAGTTCCATGAAAGCCACAAGAACCTCTGCAAAATCTATCCACAGTCACATCACTAGCAGTCAAAACTAAGTATATACCATCAGCATCAACTGGTAACGTTTTCTTGTTTATTTGATTGATTACAATCTCGCTTGTTCCTTCTCGTTTAATGCTCTTGCCTAGAGAATATGCATCGTCAACTTGTTTAGTGAGTTTAAAAATGGCAGAAACTGGGTTTTTATCTTTGTCTTTGTAAGAATCGATTGTTTTCCACCATGAGGAGACACTTGGTTCTTGTTTGACTTCTTTGTTATCAAAAGAAGCAAAGAAATCTGTTATGGTTGTTCTGTCTTCAGCGGAGAATTCTCCATACCATAAAATATAAACATTGATGCCACTTTTGCTTGTTAAAAGAGGGCCTCCATGGTAGGTTATTGTGTTGGATACTGAATCTGGAGAAGAAGCCTGATCATCTTGGCTTTGGTCGGTAGCAGCATTTGATAATTCTGGTGTAATGGTTAAGGCAGTAACTATAACGAGTAAGAGGCAGAGCAGAGAATTAGATAACATTTTGATAAATAATTTGTTGTAGTGTAGGAATGTTGATACTTGATAGGCTTTATATATATATATATAGAGAGTGAGAGAGAGAGAGAGAGAGAGAAAAGAGTGCAAATCCCTATTTTTAAGTTATTAATGAATTTGAGGTTTGTAATTAATGACTAGAAAATACTACGTATTATGGTTGCCAAATTTCTCATTTAAAATTGAAAACAAGGATCAGCTTCCTTAACTGACATTCATGGTTTCCAATTGCCTAACTAGTTGAATGGAGACCTTTTAAGTTTTCAACAGTTAAATTTGGGCAATTTAGGTTTGCTCTGAAAATAGGTAATCCAAATCACATGCATGCATGGCTACTTTGCTTCCAACATTTTACCATGGAGTTTGGACTATATGTACACGTCTCTTCTACTCTCTTATTTGCGGTTTAGAACCTCTAAACCCATTCTCTGCACGGTTTTTGAATTACTATTTAATAATTTTCCCAAATAAACTGTAGCCCTTTGTCCACGGATTGTTATATTGGGCCGAAAGCCTATACGTATATGGATTGTTATTGCATAATATTTCACAAACCCCTATATTGCTTTGCCCATTATAGAATTGGGCTTTAGCTTTCGACAATAATAATGTTGGGCTTATGGCTACAAATTGGTGGCTAATTAAGGCCCAATTTGCACTCTTGGAAATTGCTAATCATCGCTCTTCTATGCGTCACGCCTTCTTTGCCACGGCTTCCAATTCTGCAACGAGTGTGGCTGTCTCTCTTCAAAATTACGAACCTTTGACAATATAGAGTTGTTAAGGTAATTCTATTTGCCCATTTTTGCGTGTAACACAGAAGTCTACCGGTATAGGAAAGGTAAATATTGAGCGTTAGGGGTAGAATCTTTTTTTAATTGAGGTCTACTGAAATTCTGATGCAAAGTTGAATGTGGCTTAATGCAGTGCACGCAAGTTAATGGAACAAAGTTGTAAGGTTTGTAAACAAGATATCCTTAGCCTTGAAATAATACTACGCATCTTCAGATATGATATGCAAGGAATAGAACCTATTCTATCTCTAGAATTTTGTGGAGCTGTCTGCAAGTCATTGCACTAAAAGGGCTCATCCTGAAAATGAAATGCGTTAAAATCTTGAATGAATAAATTATATTCTACCATATGGTATGCGTAGAATTTGTCTTCAAGTGTTTGATTCCTTGAGTTGCAAAGTTCAGTCCTTCTCTGTCCTTTTATCACAGTACACACTCGTTGTAATGCATGCTTGAAACGACAGCTCATCTGTTCTTGTAATTATATGTCAAGTTATCTACTCTTTTTGGACCTACAGTTCTTGAGTAAATGGCATTTCTATCAAATCTTACCATAACTGATAGTATTGCGGTTTCATCTGCCAAATGCATTGAAAATGCCCATTCTTTAGCTTTGTGTTTATGTAAAAACTGAGATGGGGATTCCCATTTATCGCTTTGATGAATGCGGTCCTTTAGATGTCAAATAGATGCCTTTTCATGTTATGATTGTCCTCTCTGATAGGCAAAAGAGACGGGTATTTCTTTGAGCATCTTATGTGAATGTATGCTGGTAAACCAATTTCATTCTTTAGGGGTAATTAACTATAGTTGGGAGTATTTCTAAATTTCATTTAAGTGGTTTCAAGTCATTGGCAAATATGTCAAGAATTGGAATCAAAATGCATGAATGGCTACAGAGGAAATCGAAATTGGCATCTTTATGTGGGGGGAGACATGCATGTAAGTATAACCCATGTTGACAAGCTTTCCAGTGCTTGTCCAACTATGTCTATGACAATGCTAGTTGTACCAGTAGTTGCCATTTCTAGACCCAATTCTATGCATCTGAAAGGAATGCTGCCCACCTAACATGGGCGCGTGAACTCTCATAGATGCATCACCAATAGTAATACACTGGATCACAATTTTGTCGCCACCTGTTTGCTTCTTTGGGAATGTTTATTACATGATTCTTGTTTTTCTATTTTTCTATTTTTTTTTTTTCATAATCAGCAGTCGTAATCCAGTTGATTGTTTGCTTTTCCGCCAAGATGCTCTTTTCGAAAATCCAATTTCAGAATTTTTTTTATTCATTAAAAAATTCATGTTTTTTTAATCTAATAAACCTCTACATATCATTTTTTGGAAATTCAATTTTAAACTTGATTACAAACAATTTATTATTATTATTATTATTATGGCAGGTAGTGGTTTTAATTTCCTTAACCAATCATGAATATCTTTGAATTAATAATTAGGTGATGAAATATTTAATTTCTCATAATATAAGATGTTAAATTAAAAAAATAAAAAATTTAATTATGAATTCCTTTAATTCAACCAACTTTACGTCCTCATGTTTATAATTTAATTATGGATTCATCTAATTCAAAATCGGATCATGAAAATGAATTTTTCTAGTTTAAAGTCAACGTTTTTACATTCTTTTTTTTAATTATTTAAAAAAATGCCCAACTAATTAGGTTACGGAGTTGCGTGATGGCCTACTTTTCTACTTCAAAGCACACTCGAACACTCCAATCAATCAATCAATCAACTGGTCTGCCAAACTGGGATGACTAATCCTTGATATGCACGTGCGAACACCACATGGACGAGTCAACATTGGCACGTGTCAATTGAGATTTTGAAGTCGTGTGTCAACTTAATTGTCCGTGACGCTTTAAGGCTGCTCCCTCCACTTTACTCACTTTCTGTCTCCACTTGCTTTGCTTTGCTTTTCTTACGGCTTTTGGCTCCCCTAAATTTTTACCAGACTCGGACACCAATATAGAGTAATATCATTATTTGATAATGAAAGGCTCAGATCGAACGCCTAAACCTCTGGAACTCATCTCTCGCCATTCACTTCTTCTTCCTTACATCTGGTAAAGATTATCTTTTTGTTTTGTTCTCTCTGTTTATGAATTTCTGCTTCTTTTTTATTAATTTTGGTTATTTGTTATATTAATGGCTTTGCTTATGAGGATATCAAAGAAAATCTCAAGACCTTCTTTGTTTACAACAGTGAATTTTGTTTAATTATGTTTTGCCTACAATTTCTTCGGTTATAAGCATCATTATTTTTCAACTTCGAATCTGTTTTTGTTTATTTGATTATCCGAATGGTTTTGGGATTGATTTTTTAAAATTGATGCTAAGAAGTTGGTATGATTGATTAAATTTCAGTTGTGCAGTAATAATAGTGACTGCACTGGAGAAGATTCCGACTTTTTGTTTCTTATTGAGGATCAGTTGAGGTTCTTTAGCTCCTTAAAAAAGCATATGAATGGAAATTGAAGTTAGAGTCATCGTTGAATTGTATGTAACAGATTTTATTCTAATCCTAAACATACGTAATAAGGCATATCATAAATAATGAAGCAAGCAAGCAAGCAAGGGGAAAAAAAAAAAAAGAAGGAAAAGAGATTCGTGTCCTAGTTCTACATGCTCTCTCTCTTGTTCTCTCTAATAATTTTTTTTGGAAGTGATAAAGCCATTTTTACTTTATAAACTCTTACGTTGTTCTGATTGCACTATTATTACGTGTTCCGATTGATATCATGACATTTTCTTTGCGATGCTTTTCAGATTTACTTTGGCTATTTGGGAATAATGGAGTCCTGTGATTGCATTGATAACCAATGGCATCATGAGGAACTTCTTGTCAAATATCAGTATATATCGGATGTTTTAATTGCCTTTGCATACTTCTCGATACCCATTGAGCTCATATATTTTGTGCAAAAATCTGCATTCTTCCCGTACAGATGGGTGCTCATGCAATTCGGTGCATTTATTGTTCTTTGTGGGGCAACCCACTTCATAAACTTGTGGACCTTCACTATGCATTCTAAAGCCGTGGCCGTGGTGATGACTATCGCAAAAGTTTCTTGTGCCATTGTATCATGTGCAACTGCTTTGATGCTTGTTCACATTATTCCTGATCTACTGAGTGTTAAAACACGAGAATTACTTCTTAAGAACAAGGCTGAAGAACTTGACAAGGAGATGGGACTTATCCTTACACAGGAAGAAACTGGAAGGCATGTAAGAATGCTGACTCATGAAATCAGAAGCACACTTGACAGGCATACTATATTGAATACTACTCTTGTTGAGTTGGGTAGGACCTTAGGACTAGAGGAATGTGCATTGTGGATGCCATCGCGGTCTGAGTTGACTATGCAACTTTCTCATACCCTAAACTACCAAATACAAGTTGGAACGACTGTGCCGATAAACCATCCAATGGTCACTGAAGTCTTCAACAGTGCTCAAGCAGTTCGTATACCATATACCTGTCCATTGGCTAGGATCAGACCTCTCGTAGGCAGATACACACCACCAGAGGTTGTTGCTGTTCGTGTTCCCCTGTTGCATCTTTCAAATTTCCAAATCAATGATTGGCCTGATCTCTCTGCAAAAAGTTATGCAGTCATGGTTCTGATTCTCCCTACAGACAGTGCTAGAAAATGGCGGGACCATGAGTTGGAACTAGTTGAAGTTGTTGCAGACCAGGTCTTCTATGGCTTTTTTCATAATTTTAAAACCTTTTATTTTGCTGTCCCATGTCCATTTGTTTAATCTAGAGATTTAATTCATGTTTCTTGCTACCTTTGATAAACTATGAATGGTGTGAATCACAAGTGTCTTTTGCATGCAATATTTGCACATATTATAGGTGCATAAGCTTTTAATACAAACTTGTAGAACAAGACAAGATTTCCATTTCTGAAATCCTTTTGGATATTCCTATAGGTTGCAGTTGCTCTTTCACATGCTGCTATACTTGAAGAGTCTATGAGGGCACGTGATCAGCTCATGGAGCAGAATGTTGCTTTGAAATCAGCTCGTCGAGAGGCAGAAATTGCAATTCATGCTCGCAATGATTTCCTCGCTGTTATGAACCATGAAATGAGAACACCAATGCATGCAATCATTGCATTGTCTTCACTTGTTTTGGAGACTGAGCTAACTTCAGAACAAAGAGCAATGATTGAAACTGTACTAAAGAGTAGTAACCTTTTAGCAACACTGACTAATGATGTTTTAGATCTTTCTAGACTTGAAGATGGCAGCCTGGAGTTAGAAATCGGGATGTTCAATCTTCATGAAGTTTTCAGAGAGGTGAAAGTCTCTGGTTTTTTCCTGTAATATTTACTAATAAAGTTCTTTATATTTACCACTCTTTTTCATACGGAAACAGTGTGGTTATTCATTTTCTCTGTCTGGAACTTGTAGGTTGTTAATTTGATAAAGCCTATTGCATCCTTGAAGAAGCTGTCTCTGTCATTGATCATAAGCCCGGATTTGCCTGTGTGTGCTGTAGCTGATGAGAAACGTCTTATGCAAACTATTTTAAATGTAGTAGGTAATGCTGTCAAGTTCACAAAGGAGGGCTATGTTTCAATTATAGCTTCTGTTGCAAAACCAGATTCTTTAAGAGACTGGCAACCCCCAGAATTTTACCCAGTGTCAACTGATGGCCACTTCTACCTAAGAGTACAGGTTGATCAATTGATTTGAATTTCACTTGGAAGTTTAGTTTCAATCTGTTATAATCTTAGAATCCATATAAAGCATCTCTTGGTTTCTTGATCCTATTTCGGTAGTTTAGTGGCAGTCTAGTCTTCTTGTGCTGTTGTACTTATGTTGTGGTTAGTTATGTTAGCGTCATCTATATGTAAGTTCTTATATATGAGCTAATTTGTCATGCAAGGGTTGGTTTGCTGTTATTGCAGTTTTGAATTTCGGTATGGTTTTTATTTCACCCTATCCTGTTGGTTGGTGCAGGTGAAGGACTCTGGTTCTGGTGTTTCCCCACAAGATGTCCCGCTCCTCTTTACCAAATTCACTCAGCCTCGAAGTGGATCAAGCCGAAATAATGCTGGTGCAGGACTTGGACTTGCCATTTGCAGACGGTAGAGCTAGAAATTATATTCCAAATACATTGCATAAACAGCTTCCAATTCTTAATATAATATTTTGACCGCTATCACTTTTTTTTTTTTTTGGAGAGAGAGAGAGATCATGTTTGTATTGCATTTTCGTTGTGTATATCTGTTTTCCTTGTGTTTAAACTATTTCAAATAATTGAATCAGGTTTGTGAGTCTAATGGGAGGCCATATATGGATTGAGAGTGAAGGCCTTGATAAAGGTACCAATGCGACATTCATTGTCAAACTTGGGCTTTGCAGCAATCCAGGTGACCGTGATTTGTCTATTCACCAAGCTGCAGCTAGAGGTCGAGCAAACCATGGAAGTGCAGATTTCTCTGGACATAAACCATTATTCAGAGATGATGATAGTATGGCTCTTTCAAATCCGCGTTACCAGAGAAGTCTTTAGATACCAAAGCAAGCAGATAATCAAGATATTATGACTATATATATATATATATATATATATATATTTCTTGTTTGGCGTTAAGTTGATGAATTAATTCTTTGAAGCCTGAATATAGTGGCAAAGTATATTCTACAGATCATTCAAGCAAATAATAGTACATTTAAGTAAAAGTATATTCTACAGATGAATTTGCAGTTGTACGGTTATCATGATAATATGAAAGAGAAAAGAGTTCATGATTTTGATATCTACAAGGCTTATGGTGTGTGTTTTGCTCGAATGAGAAATGATATGTGCACTGGCAGAGCACTAGACTAGACATACTAGCACTTGCACCTGATAAATCGTAAAATTTATAGGCGGTCTTTTGTCGGAGTGGTAGCATTAGAGATTTGAATAATGGGACCCGCTAAATTGTTATTAATTGTGTTTTTGTTTCTTTTTTTCTTTTTTTTTTTAATTTTTGTTGTTACAAAGATAGCCAGTAGTATGTCACTAGGATTTACCTTGTGAGATAAACTGTCTATATGTACGCATTAGACCACTAGGACTTGCATCTCCAAATGCAATTTTCAACAAGCAGAAGCTGAAAAGCATAATCGTATAACAGGAATTCAAATAACAGCACATCTATGATGCTATAAAAATTATGTCAACAAAAACACAATTAAGTTTTCTTATTTCCAGCACCAAGGAAAATCCAAAAGGGAATAGCCTAGCCATTACTCTACACTATCATCCACTCATTTCGGTTGACAACTACCAAATCTATAATCTAATTCGAATAGATTAAAAATTTTACCCCTACAAACGCCTTTGCAAGGGCTGATAACTCTTGTTGTAAACCTTATGGGTAAAATAGTCTAAAACATAACATCATTGGTGCGGTGACTATCCATTACTTATTCCTCAAAATGATTTAACCAGTTACCGGAATTTGGCCAGATTATGCATCTTAAAAAATACACGGGTTATCAATTTTTCAGTAGAAAATTGAGGCCAGACGTCTAGAAAAACAGAGGATGATGACTAAATAAACAGCTACCATACAAGTCCTCATTGCCCCGCTAGTCTCATCATATCATGAACCAATAAATACTCAAATTAAATCAAAAATCAAAATATACGTACACCATAAACATGTAAACGAAAATTGATGCTACATAGTGCCAATATTTTAAACTTCTTCCATCTAAGATATAAAGTAACAGTCTAAATCAACAAAAGACCACACCAAATCAACAAAACTACTCTGCTCAAAAAACAGAATGTCAGAACCTCTGGATCTCATTTCTTGGATTTCTTAGACCCCCTGAAAAAACAAAAGCAAATGGAAAACAATAGATCAGACAAGGATTACTGGGCTTCAATCACAGGTTTAAGATATTATCAAGTGTACTTACTCAGTTGGTTGAGATGCAGCTGCGGGCGGAGCAGCTACAGGTTTCTCTCCCCCAGGCCCCTAAACAGAATTTAAACATAACACATCTCAAAATCCCATTAATACAAGAATAACTGCGATTGAACCTCAATATACAAGATCACAGAGTAGAAATTGCTTAAAATTAAAAGCATACCTGGGCCAATCGTTCCTCCCTCCTAGCAAATTTCCTTTCCCTGCTTGCCTTATTCTTTGCCCTCTTAGCCTCAAACTGATCAGACAGAGTCTTCTCTCTAGCTTTCTCAGCCTTTGACTTGTGAATACTTTCCATAAGAACACGCTTGTTCTTGAAGACATTACCCTTCACCTTCATGTACATGTCATGGTACATGTGCTTGTCAATCTTCTTTGATTCTCTGTACTTGCGGAGCAGACGCCTGAGAACACGCATCCTTCTCATCCAGAGAATCTTTGTTGGCAGCCTAGCCTCTCTTGTACCCTTGCGCTTACCTAGAATTATCCATTGCAGCTGACAGTTAATGGAAATTTATAGACACGACATGAATATTAAATATGAACAATTAAAAAAGTCTATCAATGAAAACCAGCAAACTATTACACATTATTTCTCAATATCAACTGATTCAAAATTTTAAAATAGCTCAATACAGCCCATAAAACTAACTAAAATGCCAAAGAACATTTCAATTACCAAAACATATAACAGCCCCACATTAAATTAACTCCAGAAATAATTCCCAACAGCTTTTTAATAGTCTTGTGGAAAATATACCATATCCAGAGTGTCGCCCTTTTCTCTTGGCTTCCTTCATTCGGCGTGCCCGAGATCGGGAGTGGATCTTTGTTGGCTTCCTGATGATGAAACCATCCTTAACCAACTTCCTTATGTTTTGGCCTGTATTTTGCAAAGAAAGTTTAGGATGCAGAAAAACTCCCCAATATAACCAGAATTTTTGCATATTCCAGACATGTTCATTTTGCTGTGCCAGTAAATGGCACTAACAAACAACTAGATAACAGGAAGCAAATGCACCAAAACACAAAATTGTAACGCAGGAGATAAATCATTTGTTAGTAGATGTGAAGTTCTGATATATAGGGTAGAACAGAAACAATAATGATAATTCAAGATTGAGATAACAATATCGTCCGCATATAGAAGGTTAACAACCAAAAGAGCAAAGCAATGAAGTGAATATCAATATACAGTAAGCAGATAGTATAAAATATGAAAATCCAACTAATCTTGATTGTCTTTAAGACTCAGAAATTATCACTTCTGTCCTTGTCACCTTAATAAATTCAAAGTAATACACACGTCATTGGGTATTGAATCCGTGAAAAATGCATATTTCTACTATATGAATGCATAAAGCAAACAATATTTGGAGCAACTCGGTTGTTCTAAGTGTGTGTTAACGTAGGAGGAAAGAAAGTCAATTGAGAAATAAATTATGAAAGATTTCTAGGATCCTTAATTTGACACTGTTGGGAATGGACATTGATCATTACATCAAACTTTACCAATTAGTTCTGATATATTTCTCAAACATGAAGATATTAATCCAACAACTGTATCAATTAAAACGAGCTCCAAGGCAAGCTACAAGCAGAAATACAAACAGTTTGTAGAGCAACGATGCAAAATCTTAATCTATTTTCGACAAACATCATTCACAGAGGCAAAGAATACACACAATCCACTAGGTAAATCTGAATCCTATAACGGAGGAAATGATATATGGACAGAACGAGGAAAAAAAAACAGAGAGAGAGATATAGATAGGAAACGCACGAGAGTTGGCCATGGAGATTTCGTTGACTTCATTGGGATCGAGCCACACCTTCCCTTTCCCACACTTGAGCACGCTCGCGGCAAGCCGCTTTTGGAGCTTCAGCGAAACCATCTCTCTCTCTCTCTCTCTCTCTCTCTGGTGGTAGCTGCTAATTGCAGAGAGATGAGTGAAGGAAATGTTAAGCGCATTTATATACCACAGGATTTCTTCACTGCACCCCTAGGGTTTGAGACATTTTGGGCCTTGTAGGGTTTATATTTCTTTTCTTTACGAATTGGGCTGAAAAAAGGAAACAAAATAATTCTCCTTCAATGGGCCTACGTGACTAATCTGGCAGGCCGTGGTTACTAATTTCTGGGCCTGGGGTCTACTAATTCAAATCGGCTAATTTCATAAATTTCTATTTAGATTTTTCTTGCTCAGGAGCAATTAAAAAAAAAAATTTGGTATAAATAAGTGTGGTGGTGTGTTTTCACAAACAAAGGATAATAATATAATAATAAATTATGATAAATTTTCTTAGATGATGAGACGTAACGGTCTATCCATTTACCAAAATATAGTCCAAGCTGTGTTTTTTCATGTATAAATTGAAAAATAGTAGTTACAAATACTTTTTAAAAAATCATGAAAAGTAATTATTATTTTAAATATAATTTGTTCAAACTGCTCAAATCCAGCAAATTAAAATGATTATTTTACTGTTTACTAGCTAAACAAATCAAATGAGCATAACTATTATCATATTCATCTCAATAAAGTCCTAACCGTAAATAAAAATCATAAATTAATTGTGTGAAATAATTTAACAACTCATTTACTTACGATGAAAAATAAAATAATGAGTTGAAATTTTATTTTATCAATAATACGTTCCAAAAACTCATTAATTTTTATATTAACATATACTAAAAGATAAAATTCCATAAACTACAAAATATACCTTATTCAAAAAAAAAAGTTTTTATTGCTATATAACAAAATTAAATTAGACTATAACTTTGATAGTTGAAGTATTTGGCAGTTCACGTAATCAAAGCCAAGTCACCACTAAAGGTGAAGTAACTTGGTGTTTCCCATCTGTCCACGTAAGCTGCCCAAATCCGCTTGGCACGCCTGTGGCTGCATGCTTCTCCTTCACAATTCGAACCTTGTAGATCATCTTTTCACCTTTACGTTTGAATTCCATCTTTGAAGGTTGAACGATTGTAATTACACCCTCTGGTTTTTTTATATTGACTGTGTAGGTTGCCCCTTCGTTGCTGACGTGCGTCACCGTTCTACTAACCACAATCTCCTTGGTGCTCTTTGATGGGTCGAAAGCAACAGAAATTGCAGGGTAATTCAGGTCCCACGGGTTAGCGGGCTTACGTCCTTTGCATTTTACTGATCTTCGGGTGATAACTTTGATTTCTTCTTTCCTCAGTCTTGACGCACATAAAAAGTTCAGGTAGTCATCAGTATTCAGATCATATACAAGACCAGGATCAAGGGCTTTTTCTGGATTGACGTGTCCCGCTCCCATGTCCCATACCTTACTCTTATTGTGGTGGGTTTCTTCGAGTATTGGATTTCCACCATTATCAGTTGTATACGCAGTTGTCATGATTGCCGATTTGATCATAGCCGGTGACCAATCACCATGGGCTCCTTTCAAAAGAGCAGCAATACCTGACACGTGTGGGCAGGCCATTGACGTGCCAGATATTATGTTGAACTCGCTGTGTCGCTTATCACCTTCCACTTCGGTTATAGATGTGGCATTAGTCCAACCTGCTAAAATTTCAACACCCGGTGCAATCACATCAGGTTTCATTACATAATTAGACCTTTTGTTAGGGCCACGAGATGAGAAAAAAGCAACAATGGGTGCTGGTTTGACCCCTACTTGAGTTCCATGAAACACCATTTTAGCACGTGGTTTCAGAGAAGATGAAATATATTTTAGAACTACTTGACGGGATGAATCGTTGATAGCCAATCCAGGAATTACATGAGGATCAGCTAAACTACTCCCGACAGAATGTGGCAAGTCGGCCACAATAATGCCGACTCCACCAGCTTTCTTTACATTCATCCCCTTTTTAACACCTGATCCACCACGATAACATAATACAATCTTGCCACGCACTAGTTTCTCTTCTAGCGTATCAGCAAAACAGTATGATGCTGATTCTCCCGCAAAAATCAAAGGTAGAAATTTCTTCTCGCCAAAGGCAGTGCCAGTGTAGCGAGAGATTCCCTTGATAGTGGTACCATCTTCAAGCAATAAATCAGCAGGGAACTTTCTATCTATGGTACTAGCACCAACAGTGATCACCCATGGTGCTACATTTGTCACAGTAGAATATGATGGACCTGAATTTCCTGCAGCTGCGGATACAATTACTCCGTTCTCCATTGCACCAAAGGAGCCAATCGCTATCGCGTCCAGAGACAATGGAAGAGCCGAAGTTGAACCGATGGAAATAGAGATCACGTGGACCCCATCTTCGACGGCCTTGTCAAAGCCAGCAAGAATGTCTGCGCTTTGACAACCAGTATCTGAACATACCTTATAAACAGCAAGTCTTGCTTTGGGTGCAATACCCACTGCAGTACCTTTTGCATGGCCAAAAAACGAGGCGTTGCTGACTGCTTTTCCGGCAGCAATGGAGGCCGTATGTGTGCCGTGGCCTGCTGTGTCTCTTGCAGAATTTTCCCCAGAGCCCGTCATAGTGAGGTCACGGACTCCGATCAGCTTTTTGTTGCATAATGTTTTGGGAAATCCCTCTCCTCCTTGGCATACTCCTTTCCATCGAGAAGGGATAGGGTCAAGGCCTTTATCGTTAAAACTCTCTAGTTCTGGCCATATGCCAGTGTCAAGCATACCAATGATAACATTAGCACCGTATTTTGACTCGCTGGAGAGACTGTTTCGGCTGTTACTGATTCTCAGTCCGAGAAACTGAGGTGAATGGGTTGTTTGAAGTTGGTAAACGTGATTAGGAAGCACATTAAGAATTTCTGGACGTTCTTCTAATGCTTGTGCTTGTTGTGGAGTTAACCTAGCCGAGAACCCTTGAAAGACCGACTTATAAACATGAAGAATTTCATTAGTAATTTGACCTGAGGATAAGGAATTGGAATTCAGGTCTTCGAGGATAGAGCTATACCATTCCTCCAAGTCAGAGTACTGAAATGGTTTCATAGCGTTTTCAACACCAACAATGAAAGTTTGGATAGTATCAGTTTCAGATGACGCCAAAAAGAGGAGAAAAAAAATAATGAAAACCCTAAACCAAAAGGTACCCATTTGAGAAGAAATCAAGTATATTGAAGAGAGAAAATGATATACTTTGTTTCCATGTGAATGTGTGTATTTATAGCTGAAGGTGTAACTGCTTTGCAAGAAGCCATTTGCGAAATGAGTGAGAAGTGGAAGCAAGAGAGGAGTCTCGCTAGGCAAAAATAACAATGGCTATAACTTTCAGCTACGCGTATTAGTAACTCATTAATTATGATGTTTAGCCAAAATCTGCTGCCATTACTGCTTAGCAGTACATTATCTTTGCAGATTTACCTAATTAATTAATTAATGAATGAACATGTTACGTAAGCTTCTAGCTAGTTTCTTTTCATATATGCATATGTCTACTAAAGGAGCGTTGATTCGAAGGTTGCTGATTGAATTTGGTAATGTTTCCTAGTTAATTTCTACATACAGTAGACTATAGACATATGGAGCCACTTGCATGTGATTCCTTTTCCTCTTTTCCCTTGATCATCATTCTGGGGAAGTTTTATGAACTGTTAGGCGAAAAATCTTCTATAAAGAGAACAAATCAATGATTCTGTTTGGATGAGAGTTTTTTTTTTTTTTTTAAATGAAAAAGACAACTCTATATATAGAATGTCTAGGGAAATGTATTTTCCCTTTTTTGGGAAGGAGGAGAATAAGATTGAAGGAAATAATATTTCTCTTATTTTCCATGAGACTACATATTTTGAATCTGTCCAATTCAAAAAGAAAATAATTGATAAAAATAGATTTCACTTATTTTTACTAAATTTCTAAAATAATCTCAGATTAATTAATAGATTTTAGCATTTTTTAAATAACTGGTTGTTTAAGTGAGAATATAATTTTCAATTTTCAATATTAATAATATTTTATTTTCTCTAAAATTCTGCTCTTTTTTAATCAATGAAATTTTATTTTCTTTGCTTCATTATATTCAAATACAAGCGTGAAAATAATGAAAAAAATTCTAAAAATATAACTATATAAACAATTTCGTTCCTCCAACTTCCAAACAAAACCAAAATCTTCTATAAATACGTATAAGTAGCCGTAGGTTAGTATTTTCATTTTGATGAACGGACAAGTATAGTTAAATTTCAAGGACAAATTCAAAATCGGTAATTCTACTGTATTTGGTATTTTTAAATTTTATTTGGGAGATGTCAGCTTGATTTTTCAATTTAAATTATTATCGGTTTAAGTTTATCTTTTACTTTTACGTTTTTATTTATTTATTAGGAGTTAGTTTGTTACTAAATCAATGTTTTAATTATCGTGTTTCTTTTTTTTTATTAATTTTATATTTTAATTATCAGTGTTTTAATTATTTAGTATTTCTTTTTTTATTAATTTTCTATTTTAATTATCATTTATTTTTTTATTTTGCTGTCGTCTTTTTGCAACCTCCATTGTTGTCGGCATCATTTTTTCTCATTTTGTTGCCATCTATTATTTTATTATTGTTATTTCTCCTTTTGTTTTTGTTATTTTCGGCTGCCAATTATTCTTCTAATTATTAGTGTTATTCCACGGTTTTTTTTTTTTAGATTTTATTTTTCTTTGTGATTTCATTTTTGTATGAACATATCAAGGACTCAATTTTTGCTGTAATTGTCATCGTCATGAATATTGTTTATGCTCTATGAAGACAATGTAAGATCTCGATTCTATTTGGATTGATACTAATAGATATATAATTTTACAATATTTATCATAATTTTGAAATCCGAATCAGACAGGTCGATTCAATCGGACACTGAATTGTGGTCTGATCCGGGTGGTATTAAAAATCGAATGTTCAAAAAATCTGAGTAAATAGGTAAAAATTAGATTAAAACAGGCTAAAAGTTAGGCCATTGATTTTTTAGTTTTGGGCATTTTTATTTCTAAATCCAAAATCTTAATATATTAATTAAATGAAAAATAATAATAGAATTCATAATAATAAATTTTTTATTTTAAATTTGTTCATATTTTATTTTTTAAAATTATTTACTAATTTTTATTTTTTTAAACCTAAAATTTAAAAAAAAAATTTAACCTATATTTTCAATTTTATTTAATAAATATATTTAAAAATATTATATATAAAAATCTGGTCAATCGAATTGAATCCAGTTGAATATTTTGATTCAATGAACCCTATCTTTACCAGTTCACCGATCAGTTTGATTTTCAGAACACTGATATTTATTGATATAATATATTTACAGCATATTTACATGATTTAATTCAATGTGTTAAATTAATATGTGTATGTGTTAAATTAATATGTGTATGTATATTTACATTAAATTAATTGTCATTGCCGCTCGTCGTCCTTATTGTTGAATCACATAAATTGTGTAGAGATTTATTTTTACAGATTTGGTGTTTCTTTTTGTTTCTATTTATAGGATTTTTTTAATCAAATTTGTTAATTTAATATTTTTTAGATTCCTTTGAGTACTTTTATTTTATTTTTTAGGAAATGTGTTGATTTTATATTTGATATTTTATAACATTTATTAAAAGTTAAAATTTTAAATATAACATTTATCTAAATGCCCCTTTGCAGATAGCACCCCATTTGTAATCGACCAAAGACAACGTGAGAGAGAAATTAAAGCTATTTATAACTTCAAATAATAGTCGATAGTAATTAATTAAAATTATTTTTATTTACTCCCTCGTTCCATTTAATTTGATAATTATTTATTTATTCCACTTAAATCATATTTTCAGAAAATTTAAGTAACATTAATTCTTTTGTTTCAATTACACCCTTATTTAGATATTCAAATTAAATTTTTTTTTAAAAATTAAATGGACATTAATTAAGCAGTAATTTAGTCAATTACTGTTTTTTTTTTTTTTTAATTGAAGTGGTTGCCACTAGTCGTACTGTCGTAGAGTCTGGACGTGGTCATTTTGCATTGCGTTCGTGCGTTGTGGGACGCATCAGAAACGTACAAGTTTTTTCTATGCAATGGGCGCCCACGGTGCATTGTGTAATCCAAAGGATGGAAGCCCGAAACCAACAACGCAGTTGCAAGTTTCAAAATTGGCTTCGCTTCCTACTCCTTAGGTAGGACCCCACACCGCACGGCAACTAACTTTTGTTGTTTCCTTGTCGGCATTTGATTTTGACATTTTTGACCTTCTATCACGCGCTTACGAATTCTTCTTAATCTCCGATCTACATTTATTTTCAACTGGAGCCTCCAATTATCTCCTTTGGCGTTTTTATTCTTTCAAACAATAAAAATAAAACAAACCTCGCGAAAAATAATAAAATGCTACTGTTCTTTATTCGTTGGAAGACTAATGATCCATAAAGAATAAAATGTTACTTTAATAAATGAAAATGACAATTTATGCAAATTATTGTTTTTATCTTATTTTGGTAAATTTACTTTTTTTAGGTGGCACTGGAAATAAAATGTCATTTCAATGGATGGAAATGACAATTAATGTAAATTATTTAATTTTTTATTCAACATGTGCATTTCCGTCACCTTGTCCCATAATATATATTTATCCATTTACTTTATTCTGTAATATTTATCCATTTGATTCTACCAATATTTATTTATTTTTATATCTCTGGTTGCAAATAATTTTAAATTTTAAAAGTAGTCTCTTTTTATTTTAAATGAAATTTTTTTTTAAAAAATATAAATATTTTCAATCTTAAATTGTTGAATAAAAGGGGAAAATTTTAATGAAAGAAATAATAATTGTTTCAATTTATTTATTTATTTTTATCCGGCAAAAGTACCAATTATTTCTTCACTGAATGGATTGTTATTGGAAGAATTTCAAAGAGGCTTAGGTAAATACAAATTAAAACATAAAATAAAATTTAACGCATCACCAAAAAAAAAAAATGAAAAGCACAACGCAAAAATCAAGATTTCCCATATTTACGGATATACCCTGCCCCACCAAAGACAATAAATTTAACAAAATAACAAAACCAAAAACAATCGCCGGCCTCCTCTGTTAGAGAGCAGAAGACGTCACCGGAGCAGCAACACCATCATCATCGAAGTTCCAGAGATTTCCAACCAGACTTTCCTGAGCAGTCGTATTTGGTGCCGTTGATTGCCCATCCAGATAAGGAATCTGATAAAATTTCATGTAATTCTCATAAGCCATTAGTTCCTCTGACAATTTCTGCACCTCGCTGTCTTGATGCTCTGATTCTAAGTCCACTATCACTACCTCTCTGTTTTTCACTTTCTCCACCGCCATTTTCTCTTCTTCCTGTTTAACTTTTACTTCGCCCATGTAATTATTGCCTATCAGTGAGTAGGCTTCCTCCTCTGAACCAGACCCATAAATCTCTTCGCCAGAAAGGATAACAGGTTCGGTGTTTATACCATTTGAATTATTAGATCCAATATGGTTTAAATCGTAACCGAACCCAAAATCATAACTTTTGGGAGTGTTGTTGAAATTACAAGTGAGAGGCTGATAAAGAGGAGGAGGATTGTTTCTACGATTATGTCCATTAAGGTGATTTTGAGAAATGGTGTAGGAATCATCCTCATTAGGGAAATTGACTTTGGCTTTCTTGCCTCGAATTTTACGCGCTTCTCTATCGTAAGCTCTCGCAGCTTCTTCGGCAGTGTTGAAAGTCCCAAGCCAAACACGGACTCCTTTTCTTGGATCACGAATTTCAGCTGCCCATTTGCCCCAGGGTCGTTGCCTTATACCTCTGTACAAGTTCTTTCTCTGCCTCTTTTTAGGTGTCTTCTCTACTTGCCTATCACCTGTTCGTATAAGTTCCTCAATCAAAACCAATTTCTCTAAAACCTAAACAAAGAATGGGAGAAAGAACATTAATGGAGCATAGTCAATTACCTGAAGCAGGTTGGGATCTTTTAAGAGTGAACGAATCATGGTTGCCGAATGAGCTCGGATAAGACTGGAAGGGGCTGAGTTTAGAGAAGGCTGAGTCAGGCCAGAGGTCAGAAGAGGAGACACCACGGCCACGGTTTCGAGGGATGAGATTAGCTATAATAGCACCGCCACACATCTTTACCAAAGCTAAGTAATCTTGGATTATAGATTAGTGAGAAAATGCTTAAGGTGTTGATACGAGACAAGGGTTTAAGGAGGAGTTTGAAGAATTTGTAACTTACAAGTGAAAATGAAAGAGACGAGGGGGGTTTGTTTATGAGGAGGAAATGAGACGGCGCTTTTACAAGTTGGCATTATGGAAGGTTCCTCGGATAAGCCTTCCTTTCTCTTTTTAAGATCTTTTACCATCTTTGTTTTGGTCTTTGCGTGGATGACTAGGCTAGGCTGGCAATGGGCTTGGTCATGTTTGAAGAATTACTCAATTGCTGAGTCAGACAAAATAAATTATTAGAAAATAGCAAATGCTGAGTCGGCTAAAATAGGGATATGCTGGGTGATTTCAGAAATTTACTTCCTTGGCTTTTTGATAATTTTTTCCTAAGACATAGCATTTTTCAATTCATAGAATTAATGAAAATTTATGTAATTGAAAAAATTTAAATTCGAAATTAATTAAAGTATCATTAAATTCATTTAATAAAAAGATGGAATGCACAATTAATTTTCAATTAAAGGATAAGACTATTTAGCTTGTCAAGGCATAAGATTTTCGTACTTCAACCTTTAGCCCACTTGCCATAAGCTACATCACATTTGGTAGACAGGTAGAGACAATTTTGGAATAAAGGTCAAAAACCTAATATTGACAAAATTATATGTATAAGCAATTAATTAATAGGGCATAACACTAATTTATGTCGAGTAGTGAAAAAGTGAAAACCGCCAAGCACGCTGTTTGTCTTTAACTCGTGGGCTATTATTATATTATATATGCATGACAGCATGTGGCTGTTTTTCTAATTAGCAACGGCCCAATAAATCAAGCGAGATAACAAGAAGTCGTAAGCCCAGCCCAATAATTCAAGCATATAGCCCAAAATCCAAACACAGTGAAAAGGAAGAATAAAGTATAAAAAATTAGAACCTTGATTTTGGTGCTTATTGATGATTCATTATAAATTTAACACTAAATCAGAACCGTGAGGTGTTTTGTAAACATCAAGAATCACATTAAAAAAGGTGTTCCACACGAGAAAATACATATATATTCAAAATTAGAATGTCTCTGCTCTATGGAATTCATTTATACTGCCAAACTCATAGACTTGAAGTTATCCTCTTCATGTTGACAGGCCTATTCTTAATTGTGTTTCTGTTACTGTTAGTGAGATTTCTGTTTTAAGGCATCATGGTCTTCTTGCAATGAAATGGGCAGGTTGATACAGGTTCCGACAAAACGTAAGCGTTTTTATGGAATGAGATAATAAATAAAATTTTGCAATTTTAGAAAAAAAAAAAAAAGGTTTATTCTAACTTCCAAAAGTCTGCTCTTTACATTGCAATGTCAAACGAGCCATTATTTCATAAATTGGATACTTGCTTTCACCTCAGTTGTCAAGATTTGATTTTTGGGTGTTAGGTTAAGGGGGAAAAAAAAAAAAATTCTAAATCACCAAATAAAATGGTGTAATTATATTTCTTGATTTGACTCTCCAAAGTCTTGAAAAAATTTTCTTGGATCCTTTTAATAGTGGAATCTGAGTCCTTACCTGAAAAATAATAGTAAAAATTAAGGCTTGTTGTTTGAAGTTTTGGTGGTCACGTCGCACCTGACGTGCTGATTCCTTCAGGTTCAGGTGATTAAGCTTTTCACGTTCACTTCATTAAAACGCCAACTGGGCATATACTTAATACTTCTCCTCTTTCTATTTAATTCCTATATTCTTAATTTTCTAACTCACTGACTATAAATATGGCTACTTAGTCCCCATTCTAATCACACCTACACTCCCTTTTTTCTCCATTTGAGCTTACACTGTTATATAGCGTATACCTATGGCTTCCATTCGTTTCTTCTTCTCTTCTTCTATCGTTCTTTTGTCATTTCTAGTCATTGCCTCTGCTGCTGATTATAGCTCAACACCTAAACCAGAAAGTGTCAAACCTGAAGAAGGGTACAAATACAATCCTAAACCAGAACCTGTCGATGTAAAACCTGATGATCACTATAGCCCAGCACATAAATGCGAGACTGCCAAACCTGAAGATGGCTATAACTCTAAACCAAAACCCGACCATGTAAAACCTGATATTGACTATAGCCCAAAACCTAAACCTGGAGAAGACAATGTCAACCCTGACCAATATGGGAATAGCCCAAAACCTCAAGCCGAGACTGAGAAACCTGAAGATGTGTACAGCTCAAAACCTAAACCTGAAGAAGACAATGTGAAGCCTGATCACTATGGGTACAGCCCAAAACCTGAAGCTGAGACCGGGAAACCTGAAGATGGTGCTAAATCGAAACAAGATAATGTGAAACCTGGTAATCACGAGTACAGCTCAAAACCAAACGTTGAACAACCAAAGTTAACCGCTCCCGAACCAGAGACTGTCAAACCGGATTATGGCCTTCTCCCCAAGCCAGACACCGACAAAGCAGGTTATGGATATGGCCACAGACTAGAAGATCCACTTGCAATTGCTATTGAAGGGCTTGTTCTGTGCAAATCGGGTTCGAGCTATGTTCCTATTGAAGGTAATTAATATCTCTCCACACTATTTATCGATCTTCCATTTTTAAGAAAATGCTCTTTTAATTATGATCAAGAGCTCTTATTCGGTGAGTATATATAGGTGCGGTGGCACGGATAACCTGTGCAGCTTTGGACAAGAATGGGCATAGGACAACAGCATTTTCGTGCTTGACCGGTGCAAGTGATGCAAAGGGCTACTTCTTTAAATTACTTTCTGTTTTGGGGCTTAATGATGATAATATAAAGCTCACAGACTGTAAAGTTAAACTCGAAAAATCCCCATTGGAAACCTGCAATGTCGCTACAGATGTCAACAGGGGAATTACTGGTGCGCTCATTTCTTCTTACCGCATTCTCCATGACAAGAAGATCAAGTTATACTCTGTTGGGCCTTTCTTCTACACGGCAGGGACAGACCCCAAATCATCATCAACTCCTACTGGTTACTAGTAATTTAATTTAATTACATGGCTAATTAATTAAGCATCATTCATTGTTTTCTCAGAGCTTATGGAATGTGTTTTGCCATTTGCGTTTAAAGATTTGAAATAAATTTTGTTATGGTATTATAAGAAGTTGAGTCACGTCTTCTTTGTATTATTCTCCTGGAAGAGGTATATTTTTTAATTAACACAATTGATGCATACTGCTGTTTCGCGATTCAATTTTGCATTTATATATATTTGATCATCCGCCCAATTTAATAAAGGTACGCGTAGAGAACAAAAAAGCTCTCTTGAAGTTTTGTGTCAAATTCTTTATTGGGATTATTTTGGCTTTATATTCAGAAAACCACAGGAAATAAAATAAACCTAGACATTAATAAGACAAGTCGTTTGTTAGCAGAATCTTCATTATGAATCACACAATTTAATTAATTACTACTCTAAACGTCTACATCGCTCACTATATAGAGCTCTTCCTCTCTTTTCTCTCTCTCTATTAATTAATTTTGACACAACGAGAATCATATTAAATAAAATAGTTCTACTCCGCCAATGTTGATGATAATATTGCATGAATTTTTTTATAATATTTAATTTTCACCCCCTGAAAATTTATAAACAAGAAAAGCATGTTCAAGTTTCCTATCCCTTTTAGTTAAAGACTATAAGAAAGTCTCTTCATCTCAAAATTCTAATTTCCCTTAAAAAAATGCAAAGTATTTCTAATTTTTCCAAGGAAAAGAAAGCAATTAAATCACTTAAACAAATATTTTCTTCAACCCAAATCAAATCGCAGCCACACCAGTTCAAAATTTCTAATTTGGTGGCCTTGAATAATGCCACGTGACGTGACTGTCTAAAGGATGTTCAGTTGAGAAGCGCACATTAGTACTTTCACTCCTCGATACAATCATAAAATCCATTACTGTTGGATTCATTTCTTGTCCATTGTGAAAAAAGAGCACACCAAGCATCGAACAAAACCAAACAACCAGAATCAACATGGAGAAGCAAGAAAGCACATATAAACAAGGCAAAAGGAAACCGCAGTTAGGCTCCGGTGGTGGAGCTAACATTGGAGGCCTGGTTTTTGCAAGTGGAGCCTTGGCCGTTGCAAGTTTGGTGGGTTTTGCTCTACACAGAGGTAAAAGAAAAGCTGGAAATGAGCCCAGCAGCCGCCGCCAACTGCGGAAAGAAGATCGAGCTAATCAAGGGCTCCGTTTCATCCTTCAAAATTCACCTCCAACTTCTCATTCAAATTCATGGTTAGCAATTGGCATTAGAATTTAAAGATAATTCAATAGAAAATTCAATCGCTTTATGTTTGATTTTATGTGAATATGATTAATAGAATGGTGGTTGTTCAGCTGCTCAAGTAATGGATCAATAAAGGTGGTTGCAACCCAGGTTGATTCTTGTGAGTTGGTCTCTACTGAAACTTTGATCTCGGTAATTTACCCACTCTATGTCGTCGCTTCACTTGATACAATAGATTATCATATTGTACTGATAAATTGGGTAAATTGGTACAGGAAGAAAATCCTGCATCTACAGTCACTTGCAGAAATGAGATCTCTAATGCTGATGCTGATTATGAGAAGAAGATCCTACTCAGTGATGAGTCGAAACAAGATAGACTTAAATCTTGGGATAATCACAGCAAGGTTGAAGAATTTTCATTACCAGTGCTTGAAAACATCGAGAATGATTCTTTAACGAAAGTAATTGGATTTGATAAAGGGGAGAAAGTGACGTATGCCCTAGAGGAAAGTGTAGAGAAAACTTTACCAATGGAAGAAGAAAAAAAGGACGATGACAACCTTGACAAGGATGATGATGTTAAGGAGGAGGAGGAGGCAGCGGCGGCAGCAGTGGTGGTGAAAGAGACAAAAGAGGAGTTGATCTTTGTGGAAACAACTGATCATGATAATGACCCACCCTCAATGGAAACAACTGAGAAAGAAGCAATTGATGATACTCCAAAAACAATGACAGCCATAACTTCATCAATGCATTCTATCATAGAAAAAGAGGACTGCGCATATAGCAATGATGATTATGTCATTGAGAAGGATAAAGACAATTTAAAGGGAACAAAGAGTTCTTACACTGGTTCCAATGCTGAGGAAATTTGGCCAGCGGCAACAGTTGAGGCATTATCACAGAAGATCAAGTGCACACTGCAACACGCTGAAGCCAAAATTATTGAGGAAGAAGAACAATATACAGTAATCAAAGAGTGTGATTGCCTCGACAATGACAAGACTGATGTCCTCTGTAATTGCAGAAATAATTATGAAACCACACAAGATTCAATGGTCATGCAGAAAGAAGAAACCAATTTAATTAGATGGAGATTACTGGCTAGGTATATGGTAGTGCTAGTATTAATGTTGCTACTTTTATTTACACATCGCTTATCTTACTGGTCTTCTTAGTCGTGAATCTTACTGAAACAGAGGAATTGAGATTTTTGAAGTGTAGTGAAGTCATCAAGGAAGACGAGATCTCATAATGCAAGTCTTAAATAAACTGATGTGTTATTCATGAAAACTGAGACAAAAGTAGATGACAAAAAATAATATATATATGGCATGAATTCTTAAAATCTATGGTATAAGAGGTTCACTTGCTCTCTTGGCAAGAAGCTTTACAAGTGTATGTGCTAACTATCACTCTTTTTCTCTATATACAATGCCCTGAAATTTCCAGACAGACAGATGTGGCGCATTTTTCTGCTGTTGGCTTATTTTGTTATGGCTGTCCAACAAATAGATGAAAAATATTGAGCTAATTATCCAAAACGTATGAACACCAGAATCTCAGTTTTCACTGGGCAAAACTTAGTCCCAAGCTGCAATAGCTGGGTGAACTAACATCGGGGTCGACGGCTTAATTAGCAATCATGACATTGTGGGTTTTCCAATGAGCTAGGCCAGCTGCAACCCATAGACCATCCCAAAACACCCAAAATCAAATCCACGCTTGAGCAGGCATTAACCTAAAAAGAGATAGAAGCATACAGTATCAGGACAAAATAATGTCACAAACACATGTTCTGCTATATGAGAGAGGGGAAGTGAAAATAATCTTTGGGTACACTACCAAATTTTCAAAGTTCCCTTCAACATGAAATAACATCACAGCCATTCCCCTTCCCCGATCAATTTCAGCCTAGTCATCAAAAATACAAAATGTTATGCAGTTCAAATAAATAAATAAATCAATAACAAATTAGTAAAAGTCAATCCATGAGACATTTAATAATTATAATTACTCACCACACAGGAACATATAGCTATGCCAACAGCTGCCAATGCTGTTGTAACCTCAGCCATCATGCCTGACATCATGTTTATGCAATTACATTGTAAATCAGAAAATTCAGGAAAATTAACATAAATCTAAAACCAAGTTGATCAGAAAAAAAGGAAAAAAAAAAGATTCAGAAGGGGTTTGGGCATGTTAGTAACACACAAACATGAAGAATTTGCAGGAACACTAGCTTGAATGGTGCACATATGTTTTGAACCTCTTGACAGGAGATAAACTAACCATATCTATTTTGACTAGATAGAGACTTCACCTTTTCGATTAATGCATACCACAGAAAACCATTGGATCGAGTGCCCTTCAAGACTGTGCCAGGAAGCAACTTTGCTGGCATTCCAACTTTCTAAACCAGGCAAGACTTCCTTGTACATCGGCATGTTAGATTGTAGCGTCCAGGAAGCACCATTTCCCTGAGATGACATCTCCCCCTTGGCCTCCAAACTCACAGACTGCACATGCTTATTGTGTTTCCCATTGACTTTGGGAACCCAAACACTTCCGTTTTTAGGAGTGAGGAGATCTTCAGAATATTTTGCTTTTGATGACTTTTCCCCAATATATGTAAAGATTTTATCCCATGGAGGCCTGTTACACTCAACATTATGTGAGAGATCTTCTATCTCGTTCTCCTCTTCAGAATCAGCTATAAAGTCATTTACTGAGTCTGCTGTTATTTCTGCAGCAGATAGTGCAGCTTGCTCCCTTAAAAACTAAGGAAATTAACTTTCGGTTTAGTCCAGAGACCAACAACAGGAAATAACAAAGTAATCTTAAGTATATACAATAAACCTACTTTCATAATTTTGTGCCTGGCACTACGTGTTTTTGCATGTTGCAGCCATTGCTTATGCCTCTGAAAAGCTGATTTACTAGAGAGTGCCTGCAGAAAATAAAAAAAGTTATATGAGAATTACAGAATAATGCATTGATGATACACATGTTACAACTTATAATTAAAAAACAGAAGTTGAAAAAAAGAACTTTGACAACTTATGAGACCACAGCTAATTAATAATGCTCCAGCATCCATCATCTACTATACATATAGAAAGAAATCTAATCCAAACATAATGCTAAGTTTCCTATCCAATAAAAAAAATACTTGGCATAAAAAAATAGTATCTCTGTATTTCCTATCATGCATAGGAATTTTGCCTTCAAACAACCCAAACATAAAGAAAAAGAAAATTACATATTCTCCTCAAAATTAAAGGTTACAGGGACAATAAATACTAACATTGTAGGTGATTATCTCCACAACTTCTGCATTAGCAAGTACATGCATTGGAGTGACAAGATTACCATTGACCTGGAAAAAAGCAAAATGACACATTTGTAATTTAGGTCATGTTTATTCTAAAGAAAACAGCGGTAGTAAATTCTTTTTTTTTTTTTTTGCACTTTCATCTAATAATCTATAGAATAATGTACAAACTACATCGCCTAATGCAGCCTTAAAACTCAATTCTAGATTTGAACAACTAAAATTAGACCTCTAGTTTCCCATTGGAATTTCAAAAACCATATTCCATTTCTGACTTGATAAGAAAGCCTTTGAAACCAAATTCACTAGGTATACCAGCTTTCCAGTTATTAATTCAAATTTGGAAAGCCCAGTTCTATTTATTCAAATTTGACAACAAATCTTGGAAACTAAAAAAACAAGTTTTGAAATCTACATCAAATTGGAAAAGGTAATGTTTTAGTACAACTTTTAGTCTCATAGGGAGTACTTCTTACAAATTTTTTATTTTAATTCAAAATAAAATAAAGAATAAAAAGAAAGCATCAAAGGCAAATATCTGAATTTTGCTTCACATGAAGCAAAAAACTATGGTACAAAAAGATAACTAATTCCTCTGTCATAAAAAATTAAAGGTTATTTTCTTGCTATCTAATCAGATTAATAACTTTTTCTTTTGGAGTCACAAAAGAACTGAAAAGTCAGGAAAAAAACTTCTGCAAGCTAGCCCAAATACCCAATAGCATAAGGAAACAAATTTTATTTTTTGATTAGTATTGCCCACAGCATTTATAATTTCACTGTTCGTTTGCAATGAGAAAATGGACATAAAATCATAAAATTGAAAAGGATACCTTTGCAGCCACCATCTTGTTGCCAATTTCAGTATGGATCATATAAGCATAGTCAATCACAGTTGCCCCTTTGGGCAAATTTTTTATCTGTAAGCAAATAAATGTGAATAATCCTGAAATACACAATATCTTAATTGGAATTCATTTTTCCTCACCAATAAGCAGTGCAACCAAATCTTACCTCTCCCCTTGGAGTAAATACAAAGACACGACTGCCTAAAAGATCTCTAGTGATGGTATCTACAAATTCTCTAGAGCTCATATTGCCGACAAACTCCTCTTGCCATTCTCTAATTGCATTAAGCCAGCCAATCTGAAGGAAAGAAAACAGTTCATCCATTAAATTAGCGTCAAGATCAGGGAACTTTAAAAAGATATTTCTAGAAGTTCCCCAAGCATGTCTCCAAACTATTATGATTTGTCAAGAAGAAGTTAACATACCCTAAGTGCAATGTTTGCATTGTTAAGACAGACTGTCTTCCCTCTTGAATTTCTACCATTAGGCATTGCATGTCCAACTAAACCTGTAACAAAGACTCTCCCACTATAATGAGCAGCAATGCCTCTCTCAGCTATCAAATTCATTTCTTCAGTTCTGATCTGTTGCAAACATATGGCCTTGTTTATATAACTAAAATATGCAGCAGTCAAAAACTTTTTCAGAAAGACCTTGAGATTCACTAAAAGAATTTCTAACACTTTCCAGAAATGTTGACACAAGAGAAAAAGGAATTGACAGTTATGCAGGACTAACCTAAAGAAGTTGAGAAGAAAGAGAGGAAAAGAATCACAAAAACCAGAAAATTCCTTAATTGTCTCCAGGGGGCGGGGTGGAGGGTTGGGGGGTACCTGAACCTCCAGGCGAAACATGCTCTCATACAGAAATGGTATGACAGTTGTATGAAGACTTTGATAACCATTAGGCTTTGGGGTTGCGATATAATCCTTCATCTGCCAATAATTAAACCAATATTCTTAATATATAACTGACAGATTCCTAATATTACCGGTGTACTTCAAAGATCAAAAAAAGAAGAAAAGAAAAAAAGATACGTACAGCTCTAGGAATAGGGGTCCAAATTCCATGGACCAAGCCAAGAACATGGTAACATATCTGCATCATTTACAACCATGACAATAGGTCAAGTGTAATAATGATGAGGACGCACCACAAGACACAGAAGCTCTCAGAAGATTTACAGGGACTTACCTGCTGTGGAGTGCACAGAGGCCCAACTCCAACACATGGCTTTGGATTTATGATAATACGCAACTGGGTATGACCAAAATGACCAATATGTTAACAAGAAAATACAAAACTTGAAACAAGATCCAAGACACTTGTCAAAACAAACCTGTGCAATTTGATTAACCTCGTTGATTGATCCTTTAGATTTAAGCACAGCTTTGTAGATACTGAAAGAAAATCAAAGCTTTTCAATTAGACACTGCAAAGGACCCAGAAAAAGACATTTGAAGCAACAACTTCAACAGACCAAGTAAAGATTGAAAAAGCAGGTCAAGAAATTTATCTCAAAAACTAAAATTTCCAAGAAATTGCATCAAGCATCCAGCAAAAAATACGAATATTACATCCAATTACATGAATCGGAGCTCCTATACTTTCTAAGATCCAACAACAATAATTCAGGATAACAGACTCTTTCACAAGATTCTAATACGCATGCATCGTGTGTTAACAAAAAAGTTATTTTGTAATTGCAAGTGAGCCTCCATTCACTGTTTGCAAACTCAAAACATCCATAAAAGCTATTTATGAATAATAAACGGTGATATGCTTTCAGTGAGAAAGCACCAAAAAGTAATGACAAAATAACATTTGAACATCATACGGGTAAAACAAAGTGGCAGAAGTAAGGCTTATGGCTCACCTGTAAGGTTCCTTGCATGAAGAGCGAACTTCAGTCTTCACAGTCATAAGTTCTAGGAACTGATCCTCCTCAATCTTTTTTTTCAAAATTTTGTTTGCCTAAGTAAAGGAAACAATTTTCAAATAAGCAATGACCATTGTGATGCAAGGCTACCTCAGGAACCACCAAACGTGGCATTCCCAAGCCTCAAGGCTAAAAGTTGCACTTAAGAATAGCAAAGAAAATTCAAGGCTCTGTTTAAATAAATGCATGATAAAAATTATTTCAAAATAGTTACCTCCACAAGCTCTTTCTCATGTTCTTTATATAGGTCTGCAACCCTCCTTTTGACCATAGCATAATCTTCAGGGTTTGTGTACATGAATGACAGATTTTCAAGCTCAGACTGCAGTATTATCATGTGCTTGATCAGTAAATTCAACAGGGAAAAAAATGAAGAAGAATATAAGATGCCCCATTAGTATCTCTAACACCAGTTTTTTTTGAGTAAAAGACAAGTATATATCATCACCATGGTTTGCTAACCATTATGCAAATCATGATGCATCAGCAGTTAGTGCAAATTAATCTACTAAGACGACAAAATAACAACATCAAGTAGGAGCAACTCACAAGTTATTGGACTAACATAAGATAGAATCAGATAGTCAATTTCTAACAATATCTTGAACAACAGGAATACAATGTCTTAATCCCTTCAAGTTCAGAATAGGTCACTCTAAATGTAAAATTATGTAATTTTAAAACTAAAATTGTATGTATAAAGATCTAGAATTCAACAATTTTTCAAATTTGGTCGCTTAACATAATGAAAATCACTGCATCAGATGAGTGTTTGAGTTTTAGCAGCAGAAGTCATTCCATGTCCATCTCAATTTCATACAATTTTAGAATAGAATTTGACAAAGTGCAATGGCATCATAAATGTATACCTTGATTTGATACATTCCTAGCAATTTGGCTAGAGGAGCAAAGACCTGAAGTGTTTCTGTTGCAATGCTGGACTGTTCACAATATATTAACGTTAAAAAAAGATAATCAAATTGTCAATGGAGAAAGCAATTTTTCTTTGTTTCGCCCCTTAACTGTACCTGCTTATGTGGAGGCATATGTGAAAGAGTGCGCATGTTATGTAACCTGTCAGCTAATTTGACAATAATAACACGAACCTGAAACAGCATCATCATTTTAGTTTTAAACTGGGTATACAAAAAAGATAAACCAAGACATTAAAAAAAAAAAAAGAAAAAAACAAAAGAAAAGAAAAAGAAGAAAGAAAGGCAAGGAACAAATCACCTCCTCTGTCATAGCAATAAACATCTGTCGCAGATCATCAGCTTTTACATCTTGTACTGAATCACTTTCATTCTTACACTTTAATTTTCCCAATTTAGATACCTACAGGTAAAGGGAAGAAACTCATATAAACATGTGCTAAAATTATTGTGGACAGTCAATATGAATGGCATTTAAGCTACTTAGGAAGATGAGCCCATAGCAGTATAACACCTTGGTCTCTCCTTCTACAATGTGGCGTACAGTGGGACCAAATTCCTCCTCTATTCTTTCAAAAGTAACAACATTTGTATCTTCGACGGTATCATGGAGTAACCCAGCAGCAATAGACTCCCAATCCAACTCCTACAAGAACAGGCAAGTTACAGTCTCTTAGATTGTAGAGTGCAATATAACACAGCCTTCGACTATGGACATACTTTCAAATTCTGAGTAACTCACAAGTTCTCCTAGAATTCGTGCAACTTCTACTGGATGAATGATGAATGGCTCTCCACTTCGTCTTTTTTGACCATCATGAGCCTTGAAAGCCAGCTGTACCAAAATTACCATGTTGTAACTACAAGAGTATAAACTTAGAGACTCTTCTAAGCAGAAGCTACCTGAAGAGCATTATGGACCAATTCCAATTCTTTTGGTGAAAGGTATGAAACAGTAGGCTTAAGATCCTGAGGCAACAAAAAATCAATATTATACGCCAACTAGATTGGAAGCAATTCTTCTTTTATGAATAATGAAGATTATCCCAACAAAGATACCCAGAACATCAATTGTGTGATTTACCTCCCACAATCTTTCAGGCGAAACCTTATTCAAATCACCTGAGGAACTGGATGAAGCACAAAATAGTTGCCATCTTTGACCAGCAATATTAAGTAATCTAGTTCTAAAGAATCCCCCAACAAGAGCAGATCCAAAGGCTTCCGTAGAATAATTCCTTCCTATATCGAAGACTTCATATTTCTGGCA
Organism: Jatropha podagrica; assembly: GCA_947857235.1. Classification (NCBI taxonomy): domain Eukaryota; kingdom Viridiplantae; phylum Streptophyta; class Magnoliopsida; order Malpighiales; family Euphorbiaceae; genus Jatropha; species Jatropha podagrica. The sequence continues at coordinate 6,267 of CANUEP010043811.1, read as the reverse complement.
AGAGCATAGCATTAAGTTAATGATATTAATAATAACGAAATCACAAGGCAAATTTTGCAATAACAACCCAGATTGTAGTATGAATAGAATCGTCCAACTGGGGGGAAAAGGGTGCTGCATTACTTGGATATACATATAAGGATCAAAAGAAACAACAAAAGTAGACCAAAAATCTTGTTTGGATATCTAATAACAAAGAATGGTGATGGATTAGATATTGAAATAAGAAAAATGAACCGTTACTTTCACTTCTAAATCCTAAGGTTTGAAAAATATCCTTTTCAATTTTTTTTCTTCACTATCAAATGAAACTAGGAAAATGTATGTCCAAGAAAGATTACATAACTAAAGCAATTCAATAACCTTCGGATTAATTATAATCAAGAGAATAAGATGGAAGCAAATTAACCAACTTACAGAATTGAACTGATTCCTTCTTCCATTTTGCCCAGACAACAATGTCGAATACTGAGTGGGAGACGCAGTGGTTGCAAGAAAACCTGTCAAGACTCTAGGAGCTTTCCACGCACAAGACAGTACACTACAGTCATATCTACCGTTACCATCTGCTTTCGACAATTTACAGACATTCACGAATTCCAAGGACACTGTAATTCAAACAACCACATGGTTACTCAAAAAAATAAATAACGAAAAAGGAAAATTCGACAAAATTCAGTTTGAGATTAATTTAATTCAAGGTTTGCAAATAACAGTAATAAAGAAGGGGAACAAAAAGCCTCTACAAGGATACAAATTGAATTGAACTAAACCAATAAGTCACTGTAAATTTGGATCCAAACAAGATAGTAAACGCAATTAAACAGAGTAGAAGATGGACATTTACTTCCTGTAGAATTAAAACAGGAATTTCGAAAATAATGAAAAAGGACGTTGTTATCAGAATCCAAAATCAATGGCTAAAGCCGACAAACCTGACGAAGAAGCAGCAAAAGCCATTTCTACAGCGAAGCAATCTCATTGAATTAAACTTGAAGCATTTAAGACAAGGAGAGAAAGAAGCATGCAGAGAGAGATAGGAAGAGCAGAAACTGTGCCAATCAACACCTCATTTACTGAATTTATTTTGGAGAGAAAGAGAGACTGTTGAGCTAAGAATCTTTCAAGACTCCGTGGTTGAGTTGATAAGCGTTACAGTTTGCTATCGAACAACTGTGGATTTTGGACAAACAAGGAAGGGATTTGAACGACGGAGGTGAAGAGATAATCTAGAGAGAGAAAGATATGGAGTCGTTTAGCCAAGGCCACATAAAATGGTTGCCGTTCGATAAAGATATTTTTCTTTCCTGTTTTATTTTTTCCCTCTAATTATTATTATTATCAGTAGCAGTAGTAGTTTTTTTATGAAGACGCAAATCAGAAATCTGTGATTTGAATTTCTCTTTGTAATTTCTAGGTGGAAAAATAAATTATTTTTTTCAATTTTTGTGAGGAGATTATTAAGAACCGGTTAGTTTAATGGAAATTCACGCCATCAAGGTATAATGTTGACGCGTAGGCCACTGTGCTGTGACCAACGCGCTCATCTTTCCTCCTACAAATACGTTCCATATGCAAGTCTTACTCTGGTTATAACAATATACGTGTGATTAATCGTGGTTTTGGTTTCCTGCCCTTTATTATTATTTTTTTATTTATAAATTCTTAAATATTGACAAACTAAACCTTTTTAAAATGAAAAAATTATTCAATAATATCAATTTATTAAATTTGAAAGAAATTTTATCTAAAACAGTCTATAACCTCATCTATAAATCAAACCAATGAAAATAAAAGTCGAGGAAGCAATTAATATTGCAGGAATAGGAACTGCTCCAAACCGGCGGTGATAGAAAAGGTCAACACGTGATTTTCCTAGAATTTTCAATAGATGACAATGTATATTAATTTTATTCGTTTAGTGGAGAAAGAAAACCTCTTTTCACAAAAATTCTATCTCCGTTTCGTATCCAGTTACATAGTAAAATAAAATTGAGAATTCTAATTGCTAAATTAGAATTAAGAATTTCGTATTCTGTCTTATGTATTTTATTGAAATTTAGACTGAAAAATCTAATTATTTAATAATGTATATATAATGAAGCCACATCATTTAAATGAAATTTTAATCATTCGATGTTAAATTCAGTCCATTTTAATTAATTGTGTTCATAATCTTTTAAGTTCCACTGAGAGTTATATAATGAATTGTAAATTATTTAAAATAAATATTATATAATTAATCATTACAAAAATTTTCAAATAATACATTAGGCTATTATAGTTTTATTATAAATAATTATTAAAAAAATTATACTTTCAATATAAACTTTATAATATAAAAAATTAAATAAAGACCGGTGCACGCTATGAGAATTTTGACAAATAAAGTGAAAATTCACATATTTATTATATGAATTATGATGCAAAGAGTCGGTAACTTATTTCCAAATAAAATTTTTACATATTCACTAAAGGAAATGCAATGTCACTAACTTAAAAGGGTGGATAATTTATTTTCATGCCAAAAATTCACATATTTATCAGAGGAATTGCGATATTACTTACTATAAAAAAATTAATAATTTATGTTATCGAATAAAATTTTAAAATTGATTTGATGATCGCACGACAGATTAATTATGTTCAGTCGCTCCAATTCCTTTGATTTTGTTCAATCTAATTTTATAATTTATTAAAAGAAACTCTGATATGTCATGACAGCTTCGTTTGATATATACATGATGATTACTCTAATGAATTCAATCTAAGCAAGAACACAACAATATATGTTAAAAAAAATTCTCATTTGTCAAGCAAATTAGCGATATATATCTGCAAATCCAAAGATGCAATATTATTTATGTATAATAGATCTCTATTCACTCGATCTTCTCTATGAACTGGTATCTGACGGTGATGATTGTATGATGCAAAAATTTTCTCCTTTAAGAATAGAGATAACCTGAAAAAGAAAAAATTATATAAATTACATATTATTGTTGTAAGTAGAGAAGCTTTTAATTAATTTACCTCGTTCATAGGGGGTCGTAAAATAGGTTTGCTTATTGTGCACATTCTTGCAGCAGCCATCACTCTATAAACTGCATGAATGTCCACATCCTCCGAGTCTTCTAATAGCAGATGGAATGCTCTGTCCAGCAGCAATGGCCTAGCCTGCCATTATCACACACCAAATACCCACATAAGATGAGCTTCCTAAATTACAATTATAAATAATTTCGTATTAATTAGTCAACTAACCCATTCAATCAAGATTTTATCATCTCGAGGTGCCGATCTTCTGCAGAACAGCCTTAAAAGGAGAACTCCGAAGGAAAAGATGTCAGATTTTATGAGTAGCTTTGATCCATGATCTAAAGAATTCCCAAACCGATACCTTTAGGACAAACAAAAATGAACTCTTTTAAACTCGGATTGGAATGTATGAACAGGGTTATCACTTTTATGATGTATAGAAGAAGTGCAAACCTGTTATTGAAGGCCGGAGACTCTTGTTTAAACTGAAGCCATGTGGCATGCTCAAACCCAGAGATCTATTGCAACCGTGAATTGGAGTAAATTGAAAAACATACATGTTATTAATGTTGGACTGAAAAAATTTTTATGTCTTGCAAGAAATTAGGTTTAGGGATTTTCACCATTGGCTGCATATCGGATGTTAGGAAAATGTTGGTGGGTTGCAATTCGCCGTGGACAATGGGGCCTCGAGGGCATTCTTCATGCATGTATCGGACTCCATAGGCAATCCCTATTGCTATCTTCAATTTGTCTTGAAATGTCAGTTTCCATTGTTTTCTACCCAGGTCTGTCCAAAAAAATGAACTAAGTTTTTTGAAAAAAAATGTTGACAGTCTTAAAAAAGATATTTCTTTTAGAACTCACCACATAGGTGTTTGTCTAATGTCCCTTCAATTATGAGAGGAAAAAGTAGGATTACTTCATGTTCATTTCTGAAGTAACCTGTCAAAGTTAGAATGTTCTTGTGTTGCAAGGACAGGGCTGCCTTCCTTTCAGCTTCTAGAATGCTGTTACAATTTTGGTTGAATCTCTTTACCAAAACAAATGATTGAGTATCTTCTAAGTACCCATAATAGGTCATACAATTCCTATGCTGGCCATTAAGACAAGTTCTTGATTTGAAACCTTGTGTTACGTCCATAACAACTTCCCAGGTTAGCTGCAATGGCTGACCTGAGAAATTATTGGCCCTTTTCGAGATATCACGTTTTTTCTGTTGGAGAGGGATAGCCGTAGACTCGGTTGGACCAGATAAAATTTGATTTTCACTTCCTTTACATGTAGTTGCAGGAAGAGTTGCACTCGGCGTTGGAGCAGATAAAATTTGATTTTCGCTTTCTTTACGGGTAGTTGCGGGACGAAGTGAAGGACAAGGTCGGGTTTCGTTACTATCAAGTACTTGTAATTGCGGATGGCAATTACTAGTAGCATTACTAGTAGATGCTACTTCTACTGATATTAATCCCTTTCTCAGCTTAGGGGATTTTGATGAACTTTCTGGAGCTTCATTTGTTGTCAACCAACTACTGAAAACAGCTTCGTCATCACTCACTAATGATATGTTGCAATCTGCGCCACTCAGCCGAAAGGTCAAGTGTTTAGAAAAGCACCTGAAAACACCAAAGAATTAAATTAATTTCTTCTGATTTTGGAATCTAATCGTCACTGCTCATTGTTTTCGTTAGCTCCATGGCTTCTCATATTAGGCTATTAAAGCTGCTAAAGTGTGTCCATAGAATAAGAGATCAGGAATTTCAAATCCTGGTAATTTATTGTTTATAAAACTTTTAAAAAAATATTAGGCTACCTTGGAGATGAACTGACCTATCCATTACAATCCAATTGGCTCTAACATTGTTTGCCTCCTCAACTATGATATCCTTTGGTCGGAAGCCTGCAGCAACCTTCACCTGGAATTTCACCTGTAACAAAAGCAGATGTACAAAATATAATCCTACAACAAAATTACAGGAAAAAAAAAAGATTATTACTGCAATTTTTCTAGCAATTGATGGTTGGTACTTTGTTTCATAATATGGGAAATTAGGAGTAACAAATCCTAACAATCTATAACCCTTAAGAGTATAAAGGACATACTTCATTGCTTTTGCATTTATTGTAAAAAGGTCGGAAAATCCTTAAAAAAACATCTTTCCTCTGGCTGATCTCTTCGTGAAGGAACCTGATATATGGATCTGCTTGATCACATGGCTGATTACAGTGACCTGAAACTGAAGATGCCTCCGACGTTGTAATCTTTACATGAAGAAGTGTCAGAACAATAATTTCATCTTCAGGATTAGCCACATCACGGAAAGCCCTGCAAAGTGGAGTCAGTCCAGTATTCTCACCCAAAACGACCTTTTCTCCTTCCAAAACGACAATAACAATCTGCTTGCACTGATGATCTCTACCTTTTCGAGCCATCAAAGCAATTATGAGCCCTTGTTTACAGCTTGACTAGCTCAGCCTTCTTGTATCTTTGCTGCAATGGAGTAACCACTTAATCTAAAGATACTGTTGCTTATTCTCTTAGTATCTACCGTTTTAACTTTGATTGGTCCGGAAAAGTTCTGTTCTTTTCCCACTATTCGCCACATCACATAGAACTTTGAGGAGAACCATTTTGCAAGAATTTTTCTTTGTTTCTCTCACAGTTGCATACCAAAACATAGAATTTGTAAGGTATCCAAAGATTTTTTCTTGAGTTTATTTGTTCCTATTGTGATGTGGATTTTACAAGTAAGACAACACGTGATAAAAAACTATATGCAGACTAGATTACAAATTTGCATTAATAACTTAAACGAGGCCAGGTCCAATTATTATGTATGTATGCATGCATGTACTAAAGCGTAGACCTAAACACCTTCCTATTGAAACAAACATAACGATAAGCTAATTGTGGCAGTTGAAGTTATCTTCTTTTTGTTAATTGGATTTTAAATTTATAGCCAAATTGCATGTTAAAATTAATTAATTAATTCGTCTTTTCGCTCTTTATAAGGACATAGACATTGGATTCTAAGTTTTTTTTTTTTTCTACACTTGACTTTCACTAATTTAGTAAATATTAGTTAAAGTTGAATGCTTCTATCCCGATTTCTAATACCAAAGCCACGAAAACATTAAAATATATAAGAAAAAACCATGAAAAAATAATTTAACAATTTTTAATGCCAAAATAAATTTATTTTCTCAAAGATGTAACGTGGTTGGATATTT